>NDGM011193171.1:0-11511 GCA_002564305.1 Octomys mimax | reverse complement strand
ACTCAGGCCCTTGCACTTGCCAGGGAAGCACTTATTCCACTGAGCCATCTCCCCAGCCCCAGCGACAGAAAAATTTTAAAATGGACTTTAAAAAGCATAGCTTGGTCTTGCTGCTGGAAAAGTTGCCTAGGTGATAAGGCAGACAACAGGGATGTCTTAGGGACTGCTTCACTGTGGGGCCCGTGGCCAGATTTTCTCCAAACCATCTTTACCTGACTGGCTGTCTCCAGAATGATCTCCTTTGCAGGGCACAAAGTGCTCCAAACAGACAAGACTGTCTCAAAAAAAAAAAGTAAAAATTAAAAAAAAATTTTCAAAGTGGTCCAACTACTTCCAACTCACATTCTGATATTTTTCTGTCTCTTTCAAAGAAGTAAAAAGCAGCAGTACAGTGCTAAGCAGCGCTTCTTTCTTTAATCATGATTATCATGGCTGAGATCAAGTGTACTCTGTGCTTATGATAAATAGCCATGGAAGGAAGTACAGGAGCTCCCCAGAAAGAGAAACTTGGGCACCAGCAGGAGCAGGGAGACAGGGGCAGTCCGCACCTTCTAGTCTCTCCGCAGGTGGCCTCCACCTGCCCCAGAGTACAGTCCCCTCAGGGATGCCCCGGGGCGCTGACATCAAATACAAATTAAGGAACACTGATTCTCTCTGAATTTCAAAAACGGGGACCCAAGTGTCAAAGTCTCTTATTCTTTTAGAATGTATTCTTAAGCACTGAAAGATGTTTGATCTTTACATGTTAAAATTTTAAAAAGTCATTTGGCATGTTTCTGTGCTCACACTTGGCCTACCTACCTTCTAGGGCCAAACTGGAACAGAGAGGGATTACTAACTACGATGCTATTTTACAGCTAGAATTGTACTCTAAGAGAAAAACATGGTTAGTGTTCCATTATGTTTAAACTTTTCTTACATGAATTATTCTTACTTGTTCTTCAAGTATGATGACAAGCCATGAGACTACCCAGCTTCACATGTCCTTTATGTGCAGTGACCTAAGGCAGACTGAACAAGATCGAGGGGCATTTTCAGAAGACCCTGTTAAGTACCGAAGTCACTAGCAGACTTACTCAGACCTACCAACTAAAGTGGGGAGATGTCATGTTACTCTCAAAGAAAACATTAACTCTTACTGACAAACAAGCAGAATTACAAGCTGCTAGTACATTCGGGTATGAATATCAACTTGATTTTATAAAGTCAGAAAATGGCCAGGAGAGAGCCGGCCAGACAGCTCAGCAGATTAAAGTGCCTACTTAGGCAGACACAGGGGCCAGGGTTTAATCCCTGGCGTAATGTGCTGGCCCCGCCCTCGGGGCATGCTGAGACTGCAGCTGGGACTGGGCAGGGTGGTACACACCTATAATCCCTGCACTTGGGAGGCTGAAAACAGGAGGATCACAATGAGTCCAATCTATGTAGGGAGACCCTGTACACCCTGTACTAAATACATAAAAAAAAGAAGAGGAAGAGGAAGAGGAAGAAGAAGAGGAAGAGGAGGAGGAGAAGGAGGAGGAGGAGGAGGAGGAGGAGGAGGCCAGCGGAACAAGCAGCTCCCACTGGAGCCCAAGCAGTCCCCATCCAAGACTGCTACTGCCCTAGCATCCAGAAAGATTAGAGTAAGAGACGCTATCAAGTGTATATTCTTAAAGGTCTAAGAGAACAAATAAAAATAAGCCTTGTGGTTAAATCATCAACTATTTATCAAGTAAAAGATGAAAACTCTTCCATTTCCTTAAATCATTTGTAAGAGGCAAAACACATATCCATATATCCCAATTCAATAAAAGGACAGATTATTCTCAAAGACAAGTTTATTACTCAATCAGCCCAAGGCATTAAGAAAAAGTTACAGAAGATAGCTTTAGCTCCATAGAGCTCACTTGATATTTCAGTAAAAAATTGTCTCCGCACTATTCTGTAAGTGAGAGCAGGAGGAAGCCAAGAGCAGAGAGCAAAGACACCAAAAGGAAACAGCCATCTTGGTGTCAGTCTTAAAACACAGACCCTAAGTCTATCTCCCAGGGCTCCAAAAGGGCTTGACAACTAAACTCCCCTGCTCCCACTGCAGAAAGCCAGGCCGCCCATGAGGCGCTGTACCACGGCCTGACTGCCAAGCTGGCCAGGGAGGCCGGGCTGCACTCTGAGGGTAGCCCTCCAAGCTCAAGCTCATCTTCCCAGCTGGCTTCGCGAGATGAAAGGGCCCCAGGGTGACCTCGGCCTCGTCTCTCTGGCTGGCCTGGCAGTACTCTCCACAGAAGAGCCACAGGTAATCACGACTATAGGAAAATAACAAGTAGAAGCCACCTCACTGCTTGACAATGGCCTGCATTTCTTGGTCCTCCTCTTCAGCCCTGGTCCTCCTTCTTGCCATCATACCTCAGTAAAAGCAGTCACCATAAAAAAGGTAACTTGCTATTTCACAATCCTTAAACTATAACTGGGATGGCTTTCTCTTCACGCACTTGTTTTTAATTATGCCTTAAAGCCCATTTGCCCTCCTGGAGGAGAGAGATTTTGTCCTGTTTAAATACTGTAATATATACACCAAGGCCAGGTACACTAATTCCCCCTCACAGAGACAAAAATAAATCCTATAGTACAACCAAAGACAACACTAAAACAAAACAATGAAATACCTCTTAAAAGTGCACAATAGAGGGCCTGCCCCTTAGCTCAGTTCTTTAAGTGGCTGCTTCAACCAAGCAGTCAGGCTCAGGTTGCTGTGGTTCGATCCCCACAACTCAAGCCAGGCAAACCTGCCCTTAGGGCATTGGGAGAAAAAAAAAGTACACAATCACCTGAATACTAAAGTAAATCACAATTCTTGATTTTACTTTTATTAGCACATATTTGCAGTAATGTTTACCTTCCTAGTGTAGGGGCGACAAAGGTACACAACCCATCTTCACTCCCTTTTCATCCCCTCCCTTCCTTCTCCTCCCCCATCTCTTGATCCCTTTCCCATTTCAGTAAGATCTATCTCCCTCCTTCCTAATAGCTATCTTCTACTCTTTATTGAGAACTGGGATTTCTCACGTAAAAGAAACCAGGCCATACTGAAGGCTGTGTGCCTTATTTCACATAACATTTTGGTCTCAAGGTGCAGCCATTTCCCACAAATGACTCGCAGCTATCTTTCTTAATGGCAAGCCGGCACTCCATTGTGTCTACAAGTCTCCCTATTCTCAAGTATCACCCAGGAGGTTGTGCGAAAGTGAGGCTGAAGGCTCCTCTGTATGCCACCCTTTGCGACCTTAGCTAGGTCACCATCTCGCTGAGATTCCTTCTTTATTTTACTCTTAAGCAAAGCAGATCAGTCCTGGTTATTGCCTCAGTATCTCTTCCAAAAAATTCACTCAAGAATATCTATGTTACCAGTGTATAAGAGGACAGATCCCTCGCACCACCAACTGCACAAATGGCGTCTGGGGGAAACCCAGGGCTCAGAAGGGAACGCTTTTGACTTAATACTGGCTTGCTGATGCTACCAGTATATTTCCATTATTCCACAGAAGTTATTCTCTTTCATCCAACTGTAGGTCATCATGTACCTACTGTACCAACTTCTGACCTGTGGAAACATACTAAAGACCTGATGAGCTCTGGAACTGTCCCGTCTTCCCCACGGTGAGGGCCCCACCACAGCCACCTTCTCCATCACGGCTGGCTTGCCAGCACTCCTACCTGCATTCCTTACCAGGTAAATTCTTGGCTCAGGCAACAACTTGCTGACATTCTCTGGAATTTCATACATTAAAATAAAGTCCTTCAGGTATAGTTTGAGAAAATACTCCCTCCAAAACTAAGCTAAAGCCCATACTTTACCTGTAATATTGAGAGCCAGGAAACACCTACTTGTACAAAGTGCTGGATGTACAAGAGGGAAGAACGCAAATTTACACTTGACTCACATAGCAAACATCACAAGACATCGTGAGATGTGGAGTGGCAAGTACTGGGACCCCCCAAGGAAGTTTAATCAACGTTGCTTGTTCCTCAGAAAGGAAACTTTATTGAGGCTTTTAAATACATACTTTGCAAGCTATAATGAAATCTTTTTAAATTACTATAAAAGGAGACAATAATTTAAAGAGGTACTACATATGCAATTACTTTTAAGTTTCTGAAAATTAAAAAAGCATTGTAATTTATAAGGAAGGAAAAGATTACCAGTATTTTTAAATGATTGTTCATTTTTCTTCATTGCCCTCAGCTACATGACATTAAATCAGTAATTTTCTAAAAATATACATCTTTAACCAAAGAGGCACAGGAAGCAGAAAAGGGTTTCTAAATTACTAAAGCAGACTTCTCCAGCCCCTGCATTTAATAGCTTGTCCTCCGTCACTCATCTCTCAGTGACCATCAGTGTCCATTTGCCTCAAAGGTTTGGGGATGCTACACAAACGGGCGAGGGGCACATTTTAAGCTGATATAATCTTTTAAATCTACTTTATTCTACCACTGATCCCATGAGGAAAGAAAATGACACACAGAGGGGGCCACGCCTAGAATGTTCTTACCCGCAGGGCTTCGATGACCAGGTCTCTGGCCTCTAGCTCCCCTTCCATCACGCTGAGAAGCATCCGCAGGTCTGATCTACTGAGCGTGTCCACATCGAATTCTTTTCTCTGCAACACAAATTTTTAAAAAGGTCATGAAGAACTATTCCTAAGACATATACTCACAGCCTATAGGTATACAATGGGTCATTTTTATCCCAGTGGTTCAGTAACTGCTAGAGGCACTCGAGGTACTGTTTGACAACAAAAAATCTCTACCTTGACCTGCTTAACACCCTCTCCCGAATCTCCTCTCTAAAAAAACACACTTTCCAGCCCACCTGCCTGCCTGGATTTTTAATCTCTCCAAATTATGTGGCACAGATTCAAAATCTCTGGAGTCTGTATCAAAACAGGCCTGGTATATGTTGGAGGCAGAGGGGTTTCAGGGCAGCAAAACAAACACAGATGTATTTCTAAAAGGAGCCTGACAGAAAGGCTCCCGGGAGGTTATTATAAATTCCAGGACCTCCGATCATAGCGGGTCATGTTTACAAAGACTCTGCAGCAGGGGCCACCGCTCAGAGGCCTACAAGCAAATGTGGCTCACAGATGTGTATTACTTAGACCTAATTTTTTTTTTCATTTGGACATTACAAAACTTGAAGATCAATCACATATACACACAATCACTCGCTTCTCTTCGAAAGTCAAATACTGTCATCAAGTAACCGTAGGTTATGTTCCCATAAAGAATAATGGGCAAAACCAACTAAATGTTACCACCTTCTAAGGAATGGGTTCTTCATTTTTGTCGAACCTCCTTCACCAACACACACACACACACACACACACACATACACAGCTAGACTTTTTTGTTGCTTTATATTTTCTTGGTGTTTTTAGAATATACTTTTAATATCCCTGCACTACTACCCATGTGCAGTAATCCAGGCTTATAATCAGGTGACTTGAAAACATCACTTTATAAGGCAGACCAGTTAGGGACCTGAGGTTAAAGCAAGTCTTCCAGAGATCCAGCTGCCCTGTAAGGTGGCAGCACAGGGACCTGGGGGTCACAGGTCCTCTCCAGGCACTCTTCTAGCCCCACACACTCATCTACATTTCTTCCCTGGTGACTGTATCCTAACTCATGGCTTTCACCTGCATTGATTCTCAGTCCCTTTGCTTTCTACACTAACTTCTGTCCTCCCAACCTCGCCAAGTCAGTTCTCTGACATCCATTTCACAGATGGAGCAGAGGGAGGTCAGCTAGTGGGTCCATGGCTGGGCCTCAGTGAGCACAAAGCCTGAGGTCCCCTGTGCCCTCTGGGAAGGGCGTCATTCAGCAAACTCGGGTGCCTTCAACCCCAAATCTCTCTGTGCACTCAGTCTCAGAAGCTACTCTTCACTCCAGAACACTTCACATCTGCATAGCAAGGAACCAACTCTAATCCACGAGAACATCATCTGTATTTTCTAGTTAAGAAAATCATAACTCAGATGACTATGCAAATGCAAGTAGTAAATGGTAAAGCCACCTAGCTGTGACCAAATGCTAAGATCTGCATGCCATTTACGCTGTATACCACACTGTATGAACATTCCAGAATAGGCTCTGTAAGGTCAGAGTGAAAGCTGCTAATCTTATATCCAGCCACTTTTGCATTATGTATCTCACACCGGGCTACCCCGTGAGTACAGGACAGGATCATCAGAGCAAAGCACACAAACGATCTCGGGGCTCCCGCAAAACCTGACCAGGATGAGTCACATCTCATTGCAAAGGAGCCTTTGGAAGGGGATATGATGCTATAAAAGGGAGCGAGATCAGTGTTAGGTGGTGCTCCAAAGAAAGACTGTAAAGAGATTTTCCTGTCTAAATTGTTTCTTTTTGCACATACACAAGATAGAGCAGTATTTAGAAAGGCAGGGCCTAGGGAAGGAAAGAGAGAAGAGATAAATCCAGTCGGTCTAACGGTTATGTAGTTCTGGAAAACCACCGTTTAGAAGGCTTAGACAAGTTCCTGGTAAACAGTAAAACCCAGGATACCGAGTCTCGACTTCTGTTCCCACTCCAGGGCATTATCACGCACAGCCTTCTACACCAATTGTTCTAAAACCCTGGTCTGCATGACAATCACTTGGACACTTCTCCTTATCATGCAAACTGCACACCTAGGCTCATTCCTAGGAATTCTGATTCTAGCAGTGGGACGGAGCCTCAGCCTACCCAGCTAGCAAGCGCCTGCTGATGCTGCTCTTGGAAGGCTGCACTTTGCAAAGCATTTCCACAACTGACCTGAGTCTCTGGCTTTCTCATGCACACCACAAAAACCCTAACATCTATTTTCCAATGTTCTTAGGAGGGTTGAACAGCATGCCAGTGAAGTAAGGGTTGAATAAAGGCAGGCATTATTAACCATATGCTTTATGTAGGGAGTAGAATACTGGCTCATAGCCAATTTCTCAAAAAAATCTACCATTTTTTTTTTTAAATGTATTTAGTACAGGGTCTACAGTGTCTCACTACACAGACTGGACTTGCAGTTACTCTCCTGTTTTCAGCCTCCCAAGCGCTGGGATTTCGGGTGCGCTACCACGTCTGTCTTGTTCAGCATTTCAGCGTGCCCGGGGCGGAGCTGGCATGGCAGCATGGCATGCGGGGACTTGAGCCCGGTCCCTGCACTGCCTGAGCAGGCACATGTGTCCGCTGAGCTATCTGGCCAGCCCTAACCATCTCACACCCAATAAACACAGTTTACTGACTCAGATGAAAGACAGACTTGTATTCTGGTTCATCCCATTGAGATGGGGCAGCAAGCTGCAACTCCGAGGTGCTTTAAAGGATAATGTTTTATTAATTCTAAAGGTTTAATTAATTGTAGGTTTCTCTGTCCTTATCTCTCTGAAGCTTCATAAGCAAAGCACTCCATTCTAAAAACTACTCAATTATGAAGGTCACTGCCGCGATACTGACGCACTGTGAGCCAGGCGAGCCTGCCGCGCCCCGTCACCAGCACGTGCCCCACAACCAACTCTTCTGCTGTTCTTTGCATCACCAACAAAAATAAAGGCATTTTAAAAGGAAAATTCATCAGAAGTGTTCTTGCGAGCCATAAAATGGTGAAATCAAGTCCTTCTCCAATCACGATGCATCGGGCAATACCATACACGGCATCAAGTGTCTGTCTCTCTCCCACTATGCGTCTGTCTCTTCTTTCCCAGTAAAATACTAATTCCTGATTTTTCAATAATAAAAATACTATAGTTTCAGATATTTATTCTGAAAACACCAATTTTTCCATTCCCATTCTGGCAAAAAACAAAAAAGTGAAAGGAAAAGAAAATGGGAAAAAACCTGCTGGAGATCTTAAGACTCAGGTATTTTATAAATAAACATAATGCATTTTGCTAGCTCTAGAAAAATAAGTATGGAAGCAAAAGTCTCAAAAAAAATTTTGTTTCTTAAGAAATAGCATTGAGGGCTGGGGAGATAGCTTGGCAGTCTAAGCACCTGCCTGGCAAGTGCAAGGACCCGAGTTCAATCCCCAGTAGCACATGCCACGGCCGCCACTGAAACTGGGTTTGGTGGTGCTTGCCTGTAATCCCAGCACTGGGGAGGTTGACACAGGAGGAGCACTACAAGTCCCAACGACTTAGCGAGCCTCTGTACCAAATAAATAATTAAATATTCTTAAAAATTAGAAAATATAAGAAACAGCATAGATCTGATATACATATGACACAAAGGTACTTAGAGTTACCAAACTAAATTAATGTTTCTTGGTTAAAAAGCAAAATAGCTGTCCTAAATTTTATAATGTTGATAAAAGACTACCTTGGCAATCTAAGTTTCAAGACAGAAAACAAAATGGATCCAAATACTGTCATTCACATAAAAAAAATTAAGATTTCCATCAAGGTCATAAAAACAACCCTCCCCCCCCCCCATAGTCACATTAGACATGCTCCCTGAGAAGGTTTTTTTTCCCCCACGCTGTTCTTCCAAGTTAAAAAAAGAAAAATTCAATGTTTATTAGAGATATAAAGGAACTCAAAAATAAAAATAAAGCAGACATGCTAAATTTCAACTCCACAAGCCACTCTTACACCATTATATTTGCCAGGAAAAGTACTGTATTCCAAGAATAGTGCTCATGAATACCATCAGTGTACAAAAATCTGGTATAGTGGCTTCACCTAACTCAGCACATGGTCCTCAAATAGAAAATGTTCTTTTATGGGGTTTAACAAATCACATATATTAATGTATTGTTAATTTGAGTGAATATTATGTTAATGTATATTTATTTGAATGTACCTATTTATAATATATAAATGAAAAAAGGAGCAGAACTCTTGGTACCCAGGCACAGCAGTTTTTGCAGCCCTGATTTATTCAAGGTGGTATGTAGAAGGCATTCTTCAGGATTTCCTCGTACAGATAGAGAGAAAACAGGCGAAACATAAAGTGGCTGAGTGTAGTCATATTAACCTTCAGTCATATTAAACGGGCCACCACCAAATTCCCCCCTCTCTCCCCTCAAATCTAATACACTGGGTTTATGTAGGGAATTCAACAGTCACATCACACCAGGGCCAGAAGAGCCTCCTCAGGGGCCTTGGGAGACGCAAAGGAGTCAGCTTGCTGACTGGTCACACGGACAATAGCCTGAGCCACGGTGCCCCAGTCCCTGGCCGGACCGAACCCGGGGACCGAACAAGCAGACGTGTTCTCTGGTCTTCCTGCCAATGCCCCTTTCTTCCACCTTCAGATTCACTGCTGATTTATCAGTGACTTCAAGCTAACGAAAAGGAAAGTTGTCTAAGAAACACATACAGTGCAAAGCAGGTGGGAGGTGTGCTGGCGACCCGTATGCGGAGGAGGGAAGCACATTTCTCTGTTCGGCGCTCAGGTTTCTAATCAGTGAAATGACGATGCTGGACTACAAGGAGCCCTAAACTCTCCTCCAGTCCCTAAGCGTTCCACTTTCATGTATCATCAGGGTAACTGAATTACTCGCCCAAGGAAATCTAGGTCGTTTCCTAAGACTGAAAGCCTCTGAGAAGTACTTGGGAAAACTGATTTTGCTTCTTTGCTCAGAAGTTACACAAATGCATTTTCCTCCTAGTTTAGTGGTGCATGCTAATAATTAATAATGCATTTAGAACTCTCCATGCGAGACTTCTGTGGTACACATAAGAGCCGGAAAGAAGGGAATGCAGTGGAACGTCTCAAAATGTCAAAATGGTAGAACATTGAGGACTACCATTAACATGGCAACATTAAATCCACTGAAGTATGCAGAATGTGAATTTAGCCTACTACAAGATTTTTCATGAAGAAAATGACATGTTTCTCACTGTTTCAAACCATTTAAAAATCACCAGTTATTTGTTGCTTTCACATTATTCTTCCTGATTGCTCTTGCTGCAAAGAAGAGTTCTTAGGCGAGGGGTGCAGACTTCTCACTGAGTCCCTTTTCTCATCTCATCTGATTCCCGTCTTTCTTCAACAGATAGCTGGAATCCCACTTTTGTATACCTCCTAGAATCCAGAAATCTCTCGCTGCCCCAGTGCAATTCAGTCTTGGAATCTCTTGTGTTGTTTCATTTAGCGATTAATCAAGCCCAGCCTTGGGTGTTCCCTTACATTAAACTTATAATGACTGTTTACTATTTCCTCGCCCTTACTTGATGTGTCAGGACAAAAGGAATATAATAATTTCCCATTATCTTATCTGACACATGAGGACACATTGGTCCAACTTTTGGTGCGCAGCGCCTACTGCTTGCAGCCTCAGGAGGGGAAAATCCCCAGGGTACATGTCAGAGGGCCATCTGGAGGTGCTAAGTAGCTGACCACTCACTTATTCACTCACTGATTCAAAAGTCACTCATCGTACCCTGAAAGGAAGAAAGTCTCTAAAACAACCCTGTGAGGACGGGGGGTCTACTATGCACCTCCAATCCCCCACATTCTGGGTCTTGCATGCAGGACAAGGCTCTCCATCTACTGGCGGGCAGTAACCCTGACGAGGAAACAATGTCAGGAAGGAAACTGGGTATTGGATGTAACTAATTTTAACTAAGAGAAAGCTGGAATGAAAAGGAGAGCCCTGGCCCAGTCAGAGGTGGCATTCTCTAATAATTAAGCCCAGCTACCTCCCTTTTCTGCCTCTTGGACTCCTTCTCAGCCTCCATTTCCTTTTCAGGGAGAGAAAGGGCCACATCCCAGGAAAACCAAGTTTCCCTCAAAGCTCAGCTTTTTAGTGTTTCGACAGTCTGACGTGGATCAGCCGCACATGCAAGGAGACACCAGATCTAGCGAGAGTCCTCTCAGAAGCCTACAACGCACTGAAGAGTATTGCTTATCTATAGGTGGCAAATGTCAGCATGCTGGCTTTCAAATGACAAGGTTGGGACATGGAAGACAAAATGATTTTGTGGGAGCTCTTGGTTCAGGCCTTTAGAATCACCTTCCTGCTTTTTCAGTGAAACATAAAAGTGACAAAACTAAATTGTTTATAAAGTATCCACTTTATACAGTAATGTTAAATGCATTTAGAACTCTCTGTGTGAGACTTTTGTGGTACAGATGAATAAGGCTGGAAAGAAGGGAATGTGAAGATTATCATTAATGTGGAAAAAATCAAATCCAGCTTTCGAAGTACACAGAATGTGAATTTAGCTATTCCGCATTACTACAACAATCTTTCAAATAGATATTCAACCTATGAGTTGATTATCGTTAATGTGGAAAAAATTAAATCCAGCTTTCAAAGTATACAGGATGTGAATTTAGCTATTCTACATTTACTACATCAGTCTTTCAACCAGATATTCAACCTATGAGCTGCATGCTAAAAATTTTTCAAGGAGTGCAATTTTCCCCCTAAAACCAGGATTTCTACGCTGCTGACACCATGCTGTGCACTGCCTACGTGAGCCCATCTTTGCACAAGGATCAAAATAAAAATTTATTTATTTATTTAAT
>NDGM011193157.1:0-22195 GCA_002564305.1 Octomys mimax | reverse complement strand
ACTACTAGATCGGACTCATAGTGATCCTCCTGTTAACAGCCTCCCAAGAGCTGGGATTACAGGCCCACACCACCACGCCCGGTCTCAATTGCCAACTCAGCTCACCCCGGGGGTGGGGCTGGCACACCTTATCTTTGATAAAGGGGCCAAACATGCTTACTGGAAGAAAGATAGCCTCTTTAATGAATGGTGCTAGAAAAACTGGCTTTCCACACACTGAAGGCTAAAAAGCTAGACCCATGCCTATCACCTGCACAAAGCTACAGTCAACATGGATCGAAGATTTAAATATTTAAACAAACATTTTTTGGTTTTCTGGAGAAAAATGTAGGGAGGAATCTTGAAGACATAGGGGTAGTAAAGAGTTCATGAACAAAAACCAAACTGCATGAGAAATGCTTCAAAAGAATCAACAACTGGGATCTCATCAGTTTGAAATGTTTCTGCACTCCTCAGGAAAATATCTTGCATCATCAGGTCAAAATCTCTGTCACCTGCTGCTGGACGCCCTTGACCATGCTTCAGATGCGGAGACAAGCACGCCCCTCCAGCCAAGCAGCCGGAGGCGGAAGGCATGCGGCCAGGCAACTCCGTGGAGAGGGAGCACTTGCACTTTCTTTCATTTTAGGATCAGTTTGGGATAATCTATGTTCCCGTCTGACTTGAACATCACGTTCCTCTTCTGCGGATGCAGGTACTGGGTGGCAGCCATAGAGAACCTCACCTCGTTCGTCTGTCCTAATCTTCTTTTTCAGTTCAGGTCAGTGGGTGAGAAAACAGGAAGATGACTGTCCGTGCCACCTGCCAAGCGAGCCACTCATGCTTGCGAGCACCCTCTACTTTAAACCCAATGCAAATGGGCCCATGTGAATACTAAGACTCGCCCCACCTCCCTGCTGCCCAGCCTAGTGGTGCACGCTGGGTAGCTGCTTTCCTGGGTGGCAGCAGGTGAGTGAATTCCTTCTCCCTCCCAGAGAATTAAGACTCCTGGATTCACAGGGCTGGAGGACAGGGTTAGACTGTCAAACTCAGAAAGATAGCTCCTGAGGAGAGCACAGAGCAATGGAGCTGGAGGTGGGGCACCCGCCCCGAGGTTGGACAGCCCTGGAAGTCTGCGGATGCACGCAGGCTCACCCCCCCAGGCAGCGAAGCCAGTCTCTTGGAGTATGGTGGCACTCCTGGTACTCAGAGGAATGGGCCAGGGGAATGAGGAGGCAAAGCAAAGCTTGGGGTTGGGGACTTGGGATAGCCGCCTGCCCGTGAGTCAGCTGGGAGCCGCAGGTCCACGTCTGCGGTCCAAGGCTGCATCCAGAGGATGAATGATGATGCACGCCCTGCCTCTAAGGAAGTCCTCCCCTAGAAGATCCTTCCTGAGTAGGAAGGATCACAGGTGCTGGGTCTCCAAGCTGCTGCAGATAACCGTAGAAGTCCAAGCTGAATACTTAGCCTACAGTAGACCTAATGCCCTAATCAGGCGGCTTACGCACATGCGTGAAGACGCATCCCTCCATCCACTCCTCGAGCTGAGCCTTGTGCCGGGCATCACACGCAGGCGTGCGCAGGAAGGTCCTTTCCAGAGAAGACTCGAGCCAGGTCTTGGAACACCACCCCACTCCATCTCCATCAGAACCACACCTGGGCGCATCGAAGAACGTGGTGCAGGCCTGGAGACCTAGGAAAGGCTGCCCCTGTGTCATCTGGGTCACACTGGGAAGGCTGCATCTTTGTGGAGAGGACCCAACACGGCAGTCCTTTCCTTGGGAATCAGTGACAGGCAGCTAAACACACAAGAAAGAGGCCTCTCTACAAGCTGGAAATGTGGTGACTGATGGAATCTGAGGATGGCGTGTCCCCTCCATGACCTGAAATCAGAGTCAGTGAAGTCTTTACCTTCTACATTAGGATGGCAACACACACAGGCCAAGAAAGGGGGTACAATGGCCAGCACAGCTTTATGGGAAGTGGGGTGCTTGCCCATTCCCCAAAAAAAGGTGAGTCAGCTTTGGCAGGAAGAGAGGAAGGGTGTGCTCTGGAGGAGGGAGCAGATCTGCCTGAGAGCCTGCAAACCTGGGCTAGGGGAGCAGGTGAGGAGGGGTCCCTAAATTGCTTGCTGTGGCTCAGCATCCAGACTGCAGACAAGCGTCATTAAACACCCCTCTCTTCTTCCTTCACTTGGCTGCTATAAGACTTATGCATGTACAGTGACTCCAAGAACCTTCAGGATAAGCCAAAGAGCTATTCCTAGAATCAGTGGAAAGAAGACCAGAGGCCTGTGGGGCTGAAGTGCCCAGCTCCATGTCACTCGGCCAGGTCATGGGCAGAGGCCCAGCTCCAGTTCTGGACTGCAGCTCCAAGTCCAGGACCCGGGCTGTCAGAGCGCCACGGTACAGGGCCTGACTCCACGTGGGCCTGAACCCCCGGGGCCCAAGTGTGTCGCTCCGTGCCTTGCCTCTCCAAAGTCTCATTTCTCTCATTCCCTTGCCTTTCTGCTGATCTTCACCATTTACACCCTCAAAAGGGGACATAAAGTAGACCTTAGTTCTGAGTGGGGTTTTTTCATTTATATTAAAGGAAATTTTAAATTTTAAATTTGTGATGATGTCAACATTACTGGCTGTTATAGTAGGTGTTTTCCCTCTCGCAGTCTGTTCTAGGGCCGCAGGAAGGAGCTTGCAAGTGCCAAGGAAGTTGCTTCCTAGCTCTGTTCTACAGGAATCTTTACATTCAGTGAGAAGTAGAACTGCTTAAAAGTCTTCTCTCTCACTTTAGAAAGTCAGGCGGAAAAAAATGGATTAATTTGACAGATGGCACTGAATAAGAAAAATATTAGACACAAGGAAAGGCCATTTTTCCTATAGAGGCTCATTTCATTCTCTGTACCACTTCCCTGGGATATCTGCCAATTGTTAGCAAGAAGAGTAATGTTATCCATTTTTTTAAAATTTCACTCTGGAGTATTATGGAGATAAATAGCTAAATGATGGAGAAATAACTTTCTTTCGCGGTGGTAGTTTAAGAGGGGTGAAGAGAGCAGAGATGCAGATAACGCGCGCCCGTCAGGAGATCCAGCGAGCTGACGCAAGCTGAGGTTGCTGTGGGTGCCGTCTCAGAAGCAGCACCTTGGAGCCGTGCCCAGGGAGCCCAGCCCCAGGGAGCGAGCCCGGCCCAGGGAGCCAGCCCGGCCGAGAGAGCCCGGCCCCAGGGAGCAAGTCCAGCTGCACAAGCGGGGGCCTGTGCGTGGGTGTCCACTGGCGTATTCGCGAGTCCCAGAAAGCCCCAGCTGACAAGTTAACAGAAGAGCCGCGTGTCCTTTCTCTTGCTGCAGGACCCATGCAGGAGACCATCGCGGACTTCTGGAGGATGGTGTGGCACGAGAACACGGCCAGCGTCGTCATGGTGACCAACCTGGTGGAGGTGGGACGGGTAAGCTGCATCGTCTGCTCACATAGCCCGGGCCGTGTGACACACACTCCCGGAAACACTGGTTGCCCCGCTGCTCCTAGCGCTCGGTTCACTTGGGTGTAAACTATAGACAGATCCCCAGTTCCTTTCGGTCAGTTCGGTAGTGATAGACAGGAAGCGCACCCAGGGTTTTCAAGCCCGTGCTACCGGGCTTCGTTGGGCACACACGAATACCTCTAAGCCTGAGAACTGGGGCTCGCTTGGGGAGTCCTCGGGTAGTGTGAGACACGACTGCTCCCGCCTCCGAGAAAATGGACCAGGCACCGAGAGCAGCACGGCAACCGTCCGGAGGCTCTTCGCGTCCTTCCGGGGCCTCAGTTCGCCCACTGTGGTGTGGCCACAGCGAGAAGCGGCCGCCCCGCGCCGTGCGGAGCGCTGCCTGAGCGGAGCTAGGACAGAGGCTGTCGCCGGCAGCGCTGCGCTACCGGGAGGCCACCAGGCGGAGAGCCGCGGCCTTCTCCGCAGCGGGCGGCTCCACCGGCGCGCTCCAGGCAGAACCCTTCGTGAGCGAGTCGATGTGGTGAAGGTCACCGTCGGGAAAGGCGGCCTGCGGGTGGCCTGGCACTGTGGCACTGGGGCAGGAGCCCGGAGGGGTGTCTCTGAGCAGCGTCCACAGGACTCGGGTGGCACAGGAGGAGGGAGACACTCCCGTTCTTTCCTACTAAGCTGCTCAGGAACTGGCCCCAGACAACCTGACAGCCCCCTTCAGCCGTCTAGAAATTCTGTATCAACTATGAGTATGTATCGTAAGGTGTGTGTAGCTTGCATGCATATGTGAGGATGTTTAAAACGTACAGCATTGCCCCCAGGCACGCAGGCGTCCAGGCCAGAGCCTGCTGAGAGGCCAGCATCAGAGAAGGGACAGCGCCAGCCGCCCTCGGAGCAGGGCGTCTGTGTCCGGCCCAGGGACGAGGACTTCCTTCAGCCTGACCTTAGACGATGGGCGGAGAGCCCACTGAGGCCAGACGATGGTGTCTGTGCCCATGCGGCGCTCACAAAAGAGGAGTCTCACAAAGCGTAGGCAGAGCAAAGCAGGTGAATAAAACATTAGAAAAAGCTCAGGCTGCTGTAGCTGTGGGTGTCACACCCATGAAATAGCCACCTATGCACCAAAAATATACAGGGCAAACACTAAGTCTACTGGGAGGCCAAGGCAGGAGGATTGCAAATTCAAGCCCAGCCTGGGCAAGTTAGCAAAATAATGTTTCAAAGTAAAAAATGAAAAAGAGTGGGGAAATAGCTTAGCATGAATATCCGTATTCAATCCTGAGTACTGAGAGAGAGGTGGGGGAGGGGAGGGGGGAGGGGGAGGGGGAAAAGAGGGAGGGGAGGGGAGAGAAGGAGGGGGCTGTACTGAATGTGGACAGGCTTTATTTTTTCCTTATTCCCTACACAGTACATTGTGTCAGCCATCTGCACGGTGTTAGGTATCTTGTAACTGAGCTAGAGACGATAGGAGAATGTGACGTGGCTGTGTGGCGTACACAAGTGTTACCTCCGGGTCTTGGGGCTGTGGGTCTCGGCCCCCACTGTGGGGCCGTGTTACTAAAGAGGGATATTGAACATCTAATTCAGGAAGGACAAGGAACAGAGTAAAACCTAAGAAAAAAGAAACAACAACTACCAGAGCAGAAATTATTAAAAAGCAAAAACAAAAAACCAGATCAGCAAAATATACCTCTGGTAACATGGAAAAGCTGATGAAATACACAACCTCTGGTAACAGAGCAGGAAGAACAGGAAGGGAGCTACATATAACCAGTATTAGAAGCAGGATAGATTTCCCTGGCAAGTGCAAGGGCCTGAGTTCAATCCTGGATTCTGCCCCAAAAAATAATTAATTAATTTAAAAAAAAGAAGCAGGACAGTTTTATCATGACAGAATAATATGAATTGCAATGAATTTAATAAGCTAGATAGTTGTCTAGGAAAATATGATTTTTTTTTCAAAAGAAACAAATTCTGACTAAATAATCATTTGAACATTGAAATGTAGTTAAAAGTTGACCCATGCTTACACACAGGCCGTAATGTACTTGTAAATGATAATTTGTAAAGAAATAAATCAAACTTTACTAATGCTACCGATACTTGGAATCTTATGATTGTATAAATATGTAAAACATAAATATACATATTATATACATTTTATAAAAATTAAGAGGATAGAAAAAGAGTGTTCCTGTATTTTATTTTAATTTTATGAGACTGGGACCACCTTAAAATCAATATCACTCAAGAACTCGAAGAAAAAAGGAAGTTTGAGGCAGGCGTGCTGGCACGTGCCTGCAGCCCCAGCACTCAGGAGGCTGAGGCAGGAGGCTCACTGCAGTTCTGAGGCCAGCCTGGCCCACAAAATGAATGCAAGGCCAGGCTGAACTACATAGCAAGACTCATAAAATTAAAAAGGAAAGTTACAGGTGCCACAAACGGATGGGAAGAAGGAAATGGACCTAGCAGAGCTCCAGGGTCGGGTGCAGGCAGGTGTGGAAAGACACCTAAGTCCTGGGCACACGCGAGCTGCGCCACCAGAAGAGCTGGGTCATTTGCTTACTCACGTGGACCCAAAAGGAGTCAAAACTGAGTAGTGGATAAAGACCTAAATATACCAGAACTTTAAAACTTATGAGGAAAAAACAAATGAGGAAACCTTTCACACATTAAAGGAATGTTTTAAAGATGTCAAAAGCCCAGTACATTAAGAAAAAGATTGGAAAGTGTGTTTCCATGTGAAATTTTCCTTGGTGCAAAGGCTATGCCAATTAACCTGACAAGTCAAATGTAGTGGTGCCTTATGTAAGGTGTAAAAACTTACAAGCACTATTTTCTGGACTGAAAATATCCAGCCCGCTTCTGTCTTCCAATTTCCTGCCTCCCGGGAGCCAGGTGGGAGGCGGGAGCTGGCTCAGGGCTCATGTAGCAGGTGTTTGCTTGGGCCAGCGTAGAACAGGCCTCTCCCACTGCGTCCAAGAAGTGGCAGTGTACTTGTATCAGGGTGTGTGCCGGCTGGCACTGCCGTTACGAAGTCCACGGGCTGAGGTCTCCACCACAGATGTGGAAGGAGCTGAGAACCCAGGTCAAGGTCTGACAGGCTCAGGGTCTAGGGTGGGCTTGCTTCTTCTTTTTCACATGGCTACCACCTTCCTGCTCTCGGGTGTCATCTAAGGACACTAATCATATTAGGCCAGGGCCCCGCCCCTGTGGCCTAATTTACCCTTCATTACTTCCTTTGAGCTTGCATCTCAAGACACAACCACAGGGGGGGGGTATACAAATATTTAGTCCATAACCTGCTCTGTGGAGTTCTTGTAAAGGTTACGTGGGTTTCTGTGTGGTGGGTGGTTACAGACGTGCATGCCTACTGGGAGGAGACAAGGGCACAGAATTAACCTTTGTGTTTCCACTCACAAGCCCAAGACTTGCAGTGATGTGTATAATAGCCTTGCCCCCAGAGTAATTCACTTTCTTCTGCGGAGGTCAACTCCTCCAGAACGGTGCACTTTGAGAAGAGACAGCTTCGCTGGCCTCCCCTCCACTGTACCAGCACCCAGCGGGACCCCAGAACCAGCAGCACAGAGCTGGCAGGCAGGGGCCGACATCAACGTCATTGCTGCCGAGCCGCGAGTTTCCCTGTCCATCACCTGTGGCGTTTGTTCCCTGAAATGTGCGCTCACTCCTGAATCCTGCACCCTCCCATCAGCGTGGTGGGGCTCCCCGCCCCACGGGGGGCACTATGGACTGGCACGGTAACCGTGTCCCGGTGATGCACCCCTCAGGCTCCCGGGTCCGCACCTAACCTCGCCTCCAAGACCATCCCAAGGTAAACTTGGACAGTGGACAATTATTCATATATTAACTGCTGCATATTTTAAAACAGCATACGCAAATGTTTTGCATCATCAAAATTCCAAACTATGCTATCGTCAGACTCAGAAACCTAAAACATTATTTTTAGATGATGAATTGTTTTAAAGAACGACAGAGACAGCAGCATCTTCGGCGGACAGGTCAAAAGAAGATTGTGTGGGAAAATTACTTCAGTAAAAAGCAATAATAATACAGTAAATCCCAAAGCCCCTTGGACATGGCAGTTTTGCAGCGCTGGGTTTCATTCTGGGAAAATAACTGAAAAGGCAGTGCAGCCGCGATCACTGTTGCCGATCAAGCGCCTGATGATAAAATCACAGCTTTCTATGATAGAGGCTCCCCTAACAAATCACCTGGAGGCCCGGCCAACATGGGTACCCAAAGGGTGGGGGGGGCTAGGTTTCTATTAATCCTTTTTGTTGTTACTCTTTGTCCATAAGATTTAATATCTCAGAAACGTTGGCCCAGATGGGCTTATTTTAAACTCCTTGCAAATTCTTCAGGTTGGAGTGTCGGGACACTAATGCAACACTAATGGCAGTGACACTAATGGCATTTTTCCTGAAAACAGCTGGCAGGATGGAGAGCTTGGACAAGAGGTCGGGTCCCCCTGGGAGGAGCCCCCACCTGTCCTGGGCTGCCTGCCATTGTTAATCCTGCACATGTTCCCCATTTGCCATGCTTGAAAACAACAACAAACCACCCAAGAAATCAAGATGACACGGTTTTTAAGGGCAGCCGCCACCTCCTTACCATGTCTCCCGCATGTGGCGCATCCTTCATGAATTAGGCATGAGCCGGCGGATGTGTGTTTGTTGACACGGCCCCACTGCCAATTCATTAAGGCAGAGCTGGGCGCTGCCACCCGCTCCTTCCCTGCAGCAGTCTGCATCAGGTGGCTTTAATTGCCCTTGTCTGGGCCACTGGGAGGCCTGCTCTGTCCCTGCACCTGCTGCAGGAGACAGGGACGTGGCCCTCCCCTCCAGCAGGGTCCCTGGTACCTCTGCCAAGAACTGTCATTCTCTAAGACTTCCTTGTCAGCACAGTGCAGCCCCTGCAGCCGTAGGGTGTGGGAAGGGACCCTTGTCAGTTTTCCTGGCACCTGCCAGCAGATGCGCACCTGGCATTTAAATGGCACTGGAATGCGTTGTGATTGCTTCCCTCACTAATGAACCCACCGGAGGGACATTTAGCTTTCTATCCAGTCGCCGGTTTCCCAGACATTCCCATTTACACTGCTTGTGTGGAGAATGAAAACCTCTGTGGTGGCACTGAACTAATCCATCTGCCAAAGTCTCCTAACCAGATCTGCAGGCCTCCCAAAGGAGATTTTTGCACCGGTAATTTAAGCTAATGATTTCTAAACATATTTAGTCAGTTTTATGAAGACCTCATTAGAATGTGACTGTTTATTAAAAAATCCATATGAGGTCTCACAGTCATTTAGGGAAATTATTGTGGAGTCCGTCGTGAAGAGTTCTGATCACAGATGATCGAGTGTTTCCAACTCAAGAGAAGTAGGGGCCAGAGGGAGCTGCCGTCTTGTTGCATCAACGGACGTGGCTTAGGGTGGCCAGTGAAAGGAATTCCCTCACCCGCATGACCCACGCTAAGGAGCTGACCTAGAATTCATTTCTGTGCATTTCCCACTGAAAGACTTTAATTAGACATCCAAGTTAACTTCTAAATTCACATACAAGGAAGGTATATCAAGATTCCAAGTACCCCTGTTACATACAATAGACGACAACAACACAAACATACAACAATGTTTTTCTGCAGCAGTCCCAACATCTGAATCAGCAGAAGATCCCAGAGAGAGGCAGAACTGCCCCCTTTATAAAATGTGGAAATAGTGCTTACTGACGAGAATAGTTTTGACGACACCTACAAGAATAAAATCTTTTTTTTTTTTTTTAATGTACTTGGTTGTTACAGGGTCTCATTACACAGATTGTACTCCTAGTGATCCTCCTGTCTTCAGCCTCCCCAGTGCTGGGATTACAGGCATATACCACTACGCCAGGACTCTGTGGCCAGCTCAGCCAGCCCTCGGGTTGGAGCTGGTACACATGTGGTGCTGGGATCGAACCATGGTCCCTGTGCTTGCCTAAGCAGACGCGTAGTCTGCTGACCTTGCTGGCTCCCAAGAATAAAGTCTTAATAGTACTTTTTTGCATCAAAATTCCCAATGGGTTCCAAGACATGAAATTCATGTATGAAAGAAGAGAGTCCAACTGTTTTATAGACATTATTGAAATTTTCCCTTCTTGAACCCTCAGAACTGTCCCCTTCCATCGATCTTTTTAAATGAACTTGATATTTTAAGATTGACATTTTTATGACTTGAGCAATTCTAATCTTAGACTTTGATTTGTTTATGCATCTTCAGCATACCCTCCTGCTTCTGTTTTCCTTCCTCATTTCAGTGGGGGTGTGAGCCTCAACCAAGCCTTACTGCCCAGCGGGGCCTCGAACCTGGGCTTCTCCAGGTGTGCCATCCATGACTGCCACAGAGCAAGTTAGGAATTTAACCTGTCACTCATTCTGAGCACAGCCCTGCTGCCTTCCACTCCAAGCCCAAAGGTGGACTTCACTGCGTCTCCATCCCAGGCCCTGACAACCATGTGGATCCCATCTGGACAGTGTACCTCCTTCCACTGCCACAGCCTTTCACTCCGCCTGCTTCCCACTCATGCCAGGATCCTGCCATCTCCACTTGTGTCCCACACTGGGAGCCACCGAGGTCCCTGAGACAGCTGGTGAAGCCACTTACTGAAGACACCACACATGCCTCCTGTGTGGGCAGATCAAGGGACACCTGTTGCCTGGAAGAAAAGTCACTTTCCAGAACACTCTCTGCATCTCTGCTGGTCCATTTTGGAAAACAAATCTGCTTCCTTGGAAGGCAAACTGCAGTACAAAGCAAATGCAGGGCTGGGGCCAGCTGCCAGGCAGATTTGTTCAGGTAGGAAACACTTCCTTGACAGCTCAGCTGCCTGGTGATTTTAAGAAAGAGGAGAACGAAAGAAAGCACATGCTCTCAGATTAATGCCAGGAGGACCCAGATACCTTTATTCTTCCATCTCACAGAGCTTTGTTAGGTGCTTCAGATTAAATACTAAGGACTGCATTTCTAACCGACATCCAGGAACTTTCTGCATACAGCTCCATCTCATTTCTGAAATATTAGCCCCACCTTCTGTAGACTTTATTTTGACAGTGCTCTTGCAGATAAATATACTTGTAAGCACATTTGCACGCACACACGTACACACCGGGAGATTTGTGTTATGGCTACCCTTTCTCTCCCTCCCACTGTCCTGTATATGAGACCAGACTCAGTCTTACGCAACAGTCACACTCCCTGGGCCCAGTGCAGTTCCCTCCCACACTTGGTGTGTGACGCTGGCACACTTGGCTGTGCACACACACACCTCTGTGCTCACTCCTCCCTGCCGTGGCATCCACAGGGCTCTTCCCTGTGGCGGGAGCACAGCAGCGGTGTCTCCCTGTCTGGCCTGCTGAGTCTTCCGGTGAGTGGGCAGGTGGTACTCAGGCAGGGCAGGAGCAGCCTCACGCCCTCTGCACCGCCTGTGCCTCTGCTGCTGCCCCTGCAGGAGCCACAGCCTCTGGAACCCTTGTTCACCTCTCCCTCGGGCCTTCTCCCTGTGTGTCTGCAAAGGGCGAAAATGCAGAATGGGCTATGCAGTACCCTGGCAACATCCAGACCTCACATACCGCGGAAGTCCTGTGAGACCGCGGTGGAGCGGGACGCCCCGTAACCTGGTGTGTACTGCTCCTTCTACATGTCGGTCTGTTCAGATGCACAGATGCTCATCACCGTGATGCAGCTGCCTGCAGTCCTTGCAGGTGTGCAGCGTAGGGGCCGCAGGCCTCACCGGCAGCCTGGGTATGGAGTAGCCTCACCTGCAGCTGCGCATCAGGACACAGCCGGTGTTTGCACAGTGGTGACATCACCTAACACCATTCTCAGAGTGTCTCCGTTGCTAAGCAACTCAGAACTCCTAGGTGACCTTTCCACCAGCTTTACCCCAGAAAAGAAGAGCAAGGACTCTTGGGAGACCTTCACAGTCCAAGGATAAAGGAACAAGACCCCTTTGGTGACCACACTACTACCTGCTTCTGCCAGGCTATAGGCTTGGTGACCAAGGTCACATGGTCACCTCTGTGAATCATAAGGTGGGGAGGACACCCAGGGGGAGGGGCGTCACAGCAGAACCCAGAGCTGGAGCCCAGGGGCTGCTTTCCCACATGGAATCTCCATCCACTGAGCCCTTGGTTTCTTCTGTCTGGAAGAAGAGCTTGGATTTAAAGGCATCCCTTATTTATCGCCAGCTCATTACGATGTGAGTGAGGCTTGCCACGGCCATTTGGTCTGACTAAAACAGACCGATACTTAACGCACCCAATTAACCCTTTTGCATGTAATTCTTGTTAATTCAGCCTAATCCATTATGTCCCTTTAAAAAAAAAAATAAAGCAAAAGTCCCTTTCTTCAAATATTGATGAATTGCATGCCAGGGTCAGAGCTGGTTCTTGATATGCTATAATTCATCTGGCGCCCCAGCAGCAGCCCCGCCTGTCACTGCAGCACCGGATATTACAGGATCAAAGTGAATCTGCAGGTATGAATAACAAGTGCTCCTCCCAGCACGCTCCCTGGGCTCTCCGGATCTGCAAGCTGTGTGCAGATCACCTCTTCACGGCTTTCCCACTGTGCCCGGGGGCGCCTTGCCCGGCACCTGCTTCTCAGTCGCCTTTGCCAAGCCCTGGTACTGCCACAGTGGCCAGCCTGAGAGACCTCACTTCCATCTGGGGCTGCTGCTTGCCTGTCTGCCACTTGACTGGCCAGGCAGAGGCTCCTGTGTCATCTCACTTTGCCCCTCGCCCTTGGTGTGCCAGTGTGGGTGTGCTGCTGGACATTCGCCTGCCTCTATGTCCATGCAGTGTCTAAGAGATCAGATGACAGGTTGCCTGGGAGCAGTGCATCACAGCAGAGAGCTTTCCCAGTGGCATCTTGGTTCCCCCATCAGCACAACGCAGGATGATGTGGGGCCGTCCCAGCTGCACCAGACCTCGTCCTGGCTTTGCTCCCACCCAGAGCAGGGAATGTTGATTTTCCTGCTTTGCACAGCAGGCACCCCATCCTGAAGCCCATGAGGAGACACAGCAGATGGCACCCCTGCTTGAACACAGCATCTCTTCCCTGTTTCTAGGACCTGCTCAGTGGCCTGGACCTATCTCTACCTGTCCTCAAGGCATGGATTACCTGACCAGGCAAGTCCTGGGGCTTCTAAGGAATTTTGGGCCAAACAAGGGGCAAAGCAATCCGGAGTCTGAGTTCAGAGTTGGCCTATGAGTTCTTTCAGAGTCATGAAGTAGCAGCAGTCTTACTAGGTTAGTTTCCCAGATAATTAAGCAAATCAACGAGAATGTGCTGTAGTTAGCTGGAGACTCCAGAATTCTCCACCTCGGAACGGTGCCTGGCCCAGAGAGATAAGAGCTAGAGCTGAACCTGCTGCCCCATGTCCCCTGCCCCAGGTTGACAGCAGTGAGGACATGGAACAGCTCTAAACCAGAGATGCACAATCTCTCTGAGGATCCCTTCGCACCTGGCAAGAAGACAGCATGTAAACTACTTCTCTTTTCCTGGATTACTGGCTGCAGGTCAGGGTCAGGAAGCATGCAGCTGGGGACGTCCTTTGAAGACAGTAGGACACTAGTGCATTCGAGCAGGGGACAGCTGCAGCAGTCACTGGCAAGTGTGAGTGACACTCAGGTTGGCTGGAGTGACAGACGTTTTGCTGGAGTCACCGTAGAGCAGGGTAGTGAGTGGAGAAGGACACAGGCAAGCATGGGGCAAGGAAGGAGCCACTCAGACCCGACCCCGACCCTGGACTCACAGCTGCAGCTTTGTGCGTCTACTGCATAGAGCCACCAAGCCCTTACTATGTGAACCCCACAGATGGGCAGGTCTTCAGAGGAAGAAAGTGCCTCCATTATCTCCCCCAAAGTGGATTCTTTCTGGATGCTGGGAGGGCCTCAAAGTCCACCTGGGGCATTTGTGTCTCTTCACTTGATTCAGTCACGTACATAGGACTGCTTAGATGATGCACAGTCAAGAATTAGGCCCGTCAGCCAGGCATGGTGTTGCATGCCAGAAACCTCAGCATTCTGGGGGGCTGAAGCAGGAGGACTGTAAATTCAGGCTCAGACTGAGACCCTGCCTCCAGATTTTCAAAACGGAGCTGAGGATGTAGCCCAGTGCCAAGGTCCTCGTACTACAAAAAGGACAACTCAGGCAGGTCTTGCATTGCAAGCGCTGCAGTCTTCCAAGCCCTTGGCTCTGCATCGCACCCCCTGGTGGAGACATCGATTCTTGACTCTTCTGAGAGTCTCCTCTCCTGGTTTTGAGTTATTTCAAAGAGCTAACATACACCCCACAAAAGCTGCATGCAGGGGCAATGATTTTCAGAGTCAGAGCCATTTCACCTGGCTTACAACTAGTGTCCCCCCTTTAGCACGTAAGAAAATGTGAAGCCGTCATGGTCCTGTGACTTGCATGGGTCCCCGATCTGAACTGCGACCCTGATGTGGGGGAAGAGAAGGGCTGCTGTGGCTACTCGGGCTCTGCTGCACTTCCATGTGAACTACAGGCTTGCGTCTTTCTGGGTCTGTAAAGAGCATCATTGGAAATTTGGTGGGAATCCCATGAACACGTAGCTTGCTTTTGGTCACTTGGCTGTCCAAAGAATACGAATTCTGCCAATCAGTCCATGAACATGAGGGCATTTCTTTCCATTTCTGAGAGTATTCTTCATTTCCTCCCTTTAGGGTTCTGTAGCTTTCATTGTAGAGCTCTTTCACTCCCTGGTGGGGCTGATTCCTAGGTGGTTTTCAGGCTATTATGAATGTAAACTTTTTTCCTGATTTCTTTCTCAGCTAGTTTCTCCTTGGTATGTAAAAAAGCTACTGATTTTTTAAAATATTATTTTGTATCATTTTATTTTTCTGAATTTATCAGATCTAAAAGGCTCAGTGGAATATTTAGGCTCTCCTAAGTATATATCTACAAAATGAGATAAGTTGTCTTCTTCCTTTTCTAATTTACCCCTTTTATTTCTTTCTCCTGCCTAGTTGTATGGTTAAAGTTTCATGAACCATAGTGAACAGAGGTGGTGAAAGTAAATATCTTGCTCCTGATTTGAGAAGAAACACTTTCAGTTTTCCCCATTCAGGATGACCTTGGCTGTGGGTTTGTCTGATACAGTGTACATGTCTTACTTTGTTGAGGAAGGGTTCTTCAACAGCTAGTTTCTTCAGACTCTTATCATGAAGGAATACTGAATTTTCTCAAAGGCTTCTTCTACATTAACTGAGGTGACAGCATGAATTTTAGTTTTAATTCTTCTTATATGCTCTATATTATATATTGATGTGTATACGTTGAACCACTCATGTCTCTGGAATGAAACCATCTTCATTGTGGTATATGAATTTTTACTTTGTTATTGGGTTTGGTTTGCAGGTATTTTGTGAAGGATTTGTGTGTCCATGTTTATCAAAAATAATGGAATACATAAGTGCTTCCCTGGCAAGTGCAAGTGTCTGAGTTCAATCCCCGGTTCCACGGGGGGGGGGGNGAGTGAGAATACTGGAATAACATTTCCTTTTTTGGTTGTGTTACATTTCGGATCTTGACTACCACCGAAGGCTGGTCCTGGGCACTACTGGGAACCATGGGTGGGCTCTCGCAGAGATCCTAGCAGCCTGCCCCTGCCTTTCTCTCTACCCTCCCTGGCTGTCATGAGGTGAACTGTCCTCCTCCATGGCACCTCGCCACGATGGACTGGGCTGCCACAGACCCAAATGAGCGAGAACTGAACCCGCTAAAACTGGGAGCCCAAGTAAACCCTTCCTCCTCCCATGTGATTATCACAGGTATCTGTCACAGTGACTGACAGAACGCAACATAGTGAGACAAGTCAGATGAGCTGGAACAAAGACTTGTCCATCGTAGCCCTCCCCTGCAGCCGCAGCACCTGTACTGTCAGGATGCTTAATGGAGCGAGTGTTCTTGTTCCTGGAAGATCTCTATATGGGTATTTTGGGTACAGAAAATCCATTCTTTGGAGACAAAGCTGGAAGATGCTTGTGTCTCAGGCACTAGAGGACCTTCCGGGCAGAGGCTCTGCTCCATCTAGTCACCAACAGAGCCATGCTCCTCAGGCTGGGCACAGCTGTTAATAGAGGCACAGTTACTCTCTTTGGATGTCTCCTTCATAAACTTAACAAGTCAAAGCTAGTAGCCCCCTCTTTCTTTTCTCTTCCTTTTGTCCCTCAGAAGCTGTGCTTATTGGGTCCTGCCCTTAAGAGCTAACACCCAGCTTCTGTGTCTCTGTCAATCACGATTCCTTAGCAGAACAAGTCCTCTGCCCTGCACACTGACCTTCCATGGCCACATTCTGCCGGGCTTCACGAGGCCCTGCAGCTGTCAGCAGCTGCAGATCAAGGCATGAGAGCGAAGGCCGTTCAGACTTCCTGCTTGACGTCTCCCCCCGAAGCCAGAACCACCTAGCACGATGGAGGAGAGTATCTGTGCCTTGGATTCTGCCCACCCACTCAGCCCTGCATGGAGATGGCGTCAGAACGCAGCGACCTCCTCACCCCACCACCATGGCACGCAGGACCTTGAGCCGGCTGCTCGGCCTCCCCGACTGCCTTCCAGTTCTGTGTCCTAGAGCAGGACTAAGGAGGCTGGCGATCAGCCCTGGCCCCAGCCCCGCCCCGGTCCTCTGCTGGGCGAGGCCTCAGCCATGAGAGCACCACCATCCGCTTCCTCGGATCCTGGAAATGAGGGTCTGGGCACTGTGACCACGGCGCTGCTAGACTTGGGTCTTCCTACAGCACAGGCGCCGTTTCCTGGTCTGTGTTCAGATCGCACCGGAGCATGCTAGCAGGAGGGCAGACGTGCCAGCCTCTTTCCCTGCGCTCTTGTTTCCCAGGGGTAAGGCCTGTGGAAAAGAACAGCACAGGTTTCTGTTGTGAGCCCTGCATGGCGCCTGGCACCCAGCACTCCCCGGCAGCCCTGCTCCCTCGCTCCCGGCCCTCAGCAGGCTCCTTGCCCTCTGACCTCCCCTAGTAGCCTGGGGTCCAGACCTCAGAATTCTTACTTAAGAATCAGCATGAGCAATGAGAGCACCAGGGATGCACACACATGCAGGACACCTCCGCAGCACTGCGTCACTGACCCAGGCTTCCCAGACTCATCCATTCTCAGGCTCTCTTGGCAGTTTCAGGACACTTGGGGCTGTGCCCACCCAGAAACTGAAGTTTCCTTGGGCTGGAATGTGGCCTGGACTTTGGGTTTCAGCTAGACATTCCCCCAAAGTCATTCTAGCATAGAGCCACCTCCCCAGCCCCCATCAGCGTGGCCTCTGGCACTGAGGGCTCTGCAGGCCCGAGGTGTGGTCTCAGGCCTGCTGCCCAGTGCAGGCCACAGACCTCAGCATCACCTCGAGCTGTACTCTCCTGCCCCACCATCCTGGATCTGCTGCATTCGGAGACTCCCCCCAAGGGCTTCTGATACCTGCTGGTTTAGAACCTTAGAGCTGCTGCTTCTGCGGTGGCAGGATACCCTAGAGGTCGGGTACATGTGGACTCCCTGGGGAGTGGCGCTGTGACCCCCAACCCTGCTGGTCTCACTGGCCCGGGGATCATCTGGGTGCTGGTTAGACGAATCCTGGCACCCATCTGAGATTCCAGCACTCTGTGGGATCTTTTATTTATTTTAAAAGAGAACAGCACTCAGTTCTCTTTTATTTTTCTTTTGGGGCTAAAGCAGGAGGATTACAAGTTCCAGCTGAGCCTAAAGACTTAGCAAGACCCTTAGGGTTAGGAATGTAGCCCCAGAGGAAAGGCCCTGGCTTCAGGTTCTGCTCAGGAGAAAGCAAGCATTCCGATAGCTGTTGCTGTGAATTGGAAGTCCTGTGGTACGCTGCTTTCCGTGCAGCTTTGCCTTAGTGCATCCAAAAGCCAAGCTGATCCCTGTTTGCAGCAGAGACTGGGCTGCCTCCCACAGCCCTTGAGTGGAAACGAGCAGGCACCTGCAAAGCACTGTGCTCATGATTGATGGCTGGATGGGCCGGTGCTGGGCACCGAGGTGATTAGACCTTCCTGTTCCTCGCCTTCTGGCCAGAGGCCGTTGCCTGCCCGCTGTGCATGAGACGCAGCGCAGAACCTGAGCTGGAAGACGTGCAGGGTCTCGGAGCACAGGAGGCAGGAGCAGGCACAGCGCTGCCCAACAGCATGGCAGTGTCCTGTGTGTGATCTACTCCAGGGTGCTCTGACATGCCAAGTGTCACAGGGGAGAGAGGGAAGTATACTTTCTCTTCCCTTTATTTAAAATGAAATATTAAGTTGACCCAAGCCTAAGCAATGTAAAAGGCACTTAAAAGGAACACAGCTTAGAAGAGATTTCAGGAAGCTGCAAACGGATTGGCACAGCATTTCAGGAGTTCTGGAGGATGCTATGGAGAGGACCAGAACCCAGCCAGCTCCTTGGGGCACCCCAGAGGGAATCAACACTCCACATGATCCCCCACATCCTGCAGAGCCCAGAGCTCAGAGCAGGCACTGCTGCATCCGCAGGCCCAGGCCGCCACCAAGCTGTGCCCACCTGGTATCCCAGGCCACCGGCACCAGGCCTGGCCGACTTGTGTGCTGTGCATGGCACAGGCGGGTGTGGAACCTGCCCTTGGCCCGGGCCATTGGGAGAGTGCTGCTGTCAAAGAGAGCAGTCCCAGAAGAGAAGCTCCGTGCCCTCCCCACGTGCAGGTTGCTCTCGTTTCCTCTCAGCATTTGTGTATGACTTAGTGTTTGCAGTCCATGATGACTGCATGGAGTGGGGGGCCACACCTAGTGGCCTCCACTCTTTTCACTCCTCCTCACCTCCCTCCACTTCTTGGGCTCCTCCCATTTGCAAAAGATCCACCTCCTTGTTTTGTGTTCTTTTGTATTTCTATTTATTTATATTTTAGGTTTCTCAGAAAAGAAATGATCTGATGTTTAAACTTGTGTGTCTAACTCATTCCACACAATATGGTCTCAAGGCGCATCCATTTTCCTGCGAATGACTGAGCTTTGTCCTTTCGCAGCACACAGCGCTCCACTGCGTGTAAACGTGTTTTCTGTACCACTTGTCTGTCGATGGACACCTAGGCTGCTCCACGAGGCAGCTGCTGTGAGTTTTGCTGCTGTAAACGTGAGTGCACATGGATCGCCGGAATGCCCTGTCTTTAAGGCTCCTGGGAAGATCCCGGGAAGGGGAAGAGCTGGCTCAAATGGAATCTCGAGCTTCACTGATTTCCACGTGGTTGTGCCAGTTTACGTTCCCTCCAACAGCGTAGAGGCGCTTTCCTCTCAATTCCCAGGCATTGCATTTCCCTTCGGGGCTGGCGTTGGGATTCGGCTCTCTGCGTGCTACGTGCTACGTGCTACGTGGGGTGTGCCGCCAGCTGCTGCAGGGCTGGGAGAGCAGAGCAAGGCGAAGCGCCTGCCTGGGGCGGGCGCAGGAGGTGCGGAGCGGGATGGGAGGGCAGCGACGTCGCTTCCCACAGATTCACTTCATCAGAATCAGGGAGTTCGTGTCAGTGGAACCGGCGTGGGGTGTGACTTTGAGATGTCCTCTGAGTAACGGAAATGCATCCCTGGGGGCGAGGGCCGGCTGGGAGGACACTGGCGGCAGAAGGTCTCGAGTAGGAGTTGGGCTGTTTGGAGATTAAACTGCTCATCTGAACACAAAACGTAAGCGGGTGAAAAGGAAAGCAGTGACATAAGGCTGGAAGGCTCGGGCCAAGTTTTCCAAGTTCCTTCCACGCGGCTGAGGAATCTCTGTTTAATTTCACGGACGGTGGTTAGAAGCCGGCGATCCCTGGGCAGCAGGGCGAATGCGCAGGGCTTACGCTGGCAGAGGGCTTTCCTGCTGTGAGCTGTCCGGGGCTCACGCAGGCAGACTGGCGCCTAACCTGAGGCTGTTTGCGGCAGACGGGAGAGAGGTCAGAAACCGCATCTGGGCGCTTCTCGAAGGGGCGAGCCTAGCCTTGGCCGCATTCCCGGGCCCAGGGAATTGGCTGGGCTTTGTCCTGAGTGCAGGAGGAGACTGTAGGGGCATAACAAGGAAGCCCGCGAGTGAAGGGTGTGAACAGGGAGGGCCCCACCGACATCTGGACTTGGCGGTGTCGGCAAAGACCTCTGGGGACACAGAAGAAGAAGCCAGTCAGGCGCTTAGAGCCGAGACGCAGACTGACAATAAAAATGCACCCCCAGAGGGGCAGGGACGCTTGTTCAGAGACGCGCAAGAGCTGGGACAGAACCCGTAGAAGCGCGGTCTGTCCCCTCCCAGGCAGCTCCAGGCCTCACTCACACCGAGCTTTTGCTGGTACCTGCAAGCAGCGCATGCAAAGAAAACTCCTGGGCAGAAACAGGCCTATCGCATTTCTTCTGCCTGAGAAACTCTCCGGCAGAGGTTGCGCTGATGTGCAGACTGTGTCCCTATTTTGTCAAGTTTTTTTTCACTGCATTTTGCTTACATTACAATGACTTTGTTGTTCTAACCTGGGCCGGCCACAGAGCTACTATGGCCTTCAGAAAATAAAGGACTTCAATCTTTAGTGTCAAATTTGATTTTCTGCTCCTGTCTTCCTAAACTAGGAGACACTTAGCATTGAGAGCAAGGGAAATGCTGCAAGCTTCCTTTCAGGGCTCATGTTCCCTGGCCGTCCCCTGAGGACAGGTGCAGAGGACATGAGTGGCCACCATGAGTGGGACGTGGCAGCATCATGCAGCTTGTCAGCTTTGGGCCACTTTCCTGAACTTCACTCCTCCCATGATTCACGTTTTGCTTCTTGCTGGAATTAAAACAGACGATGGGAGAACATAGCCCTTGCTCTGGAGGGTGGGCTTCACCTCTGGGTTTGCATGCAGACCTCAACCTGCCCCCCCGTGGCGCCTCCCACCCTTAGGGGAACTAAGGAAAAACTGAACCTTTAATTTCCCTCTGTTTCCTAAGGTCAAATGCTGCAAATACTGGCCAGACGACACAGAAATATACAAAGACATTAAGGTTACCCTAATCGAAACAGAACTGCTGGCGGAATATGTGATAAGGACATTTGCTGTGGAAAAGGTAAGATGGAGAGCTAGAGCAGCACTGTGCTAACCTCGTTGACTTATCCTGGGCAATTTATTTGTGGCCCTACTGAGCACAGGTGGCTTCTGAAGGCCACATCCTGACCCAGAGTCTGTAACAGCTCAGCGCCACTGCAGCCAGTTGGGTCCATTTCATAACAATTCATGAATTTGCAACTAAACCAGAAGATAAAGTCCATCTCTTTGTTCCTACCCCATCGGGTATGATCCTGCCTTTTTTGTGTGTGTGTACCCAGCAAGGCCTGTTGAGGGCTGCCACCTGTCCTGGTAGTCTGCTAGAGCCCCTCCCTGCGGAAGGGCCCTGTGGGGGTCCCAGAGCCACTGAGGGCTGCTGTTGAGATGCAGCTGCTAGCCATCCCTGGGGTATTGCACTCCTCCACAGTACTGCCAGGCTCCATTCAATATGGACAGATAGGTTTTCTTGGCTGATGTAGCCTACCTGGAAAACCACGTGTCCTCTTGCCCAGGGCCAGAAGACAGCTTGCATGGTGGCCCCGCCCTCCTTCATGCTCATTGCCATAGTGACATCAGTGCTCGGCAGCTGCCTGTGTGGGGTTGGGGACCCCGTGTGGCCACTCTTCCAGCCTCTTCCCACACGGATGGGTGGGGCTCCTCCTCCTGCACTGGAGGGCATAACAGGGAATTTCCTTATCCCCTCTTTCTGCTGACATAGGGAGGGGCCGGAGGTGAAGCAAACTGCAGTCCATCCCAAGAAGTGTCACAGGTAGGCGCGGGGAAGGAGGAGGTGACGGCTGAGGAGCACTAGCAGGGGCCCACAGGCTGTGCTGCCCAGGGCCCACCCCACCAAGTCTCCCAGATGTGGGGCTGGGCCATGCCCGCTTGTGTGAGGGAGTGGGCGCCCTGGCAGGACCTAGGCCAGAGGCAGATGCCAGATCCTGGCTCTTGACCTTCCTCTTCCTATTGCACCCCCAACACCAGATGCATTTGTGGGATTCATAAGCCCAGTTTTAGGAAATCCAGGAAATTATACTGAGCGCTTATTGGCTAACTTATGCTGATGATCTGAACTACAGTTCCTGGCTTGCAAAGCCAGATTTGTCATAGAATCTCTTTAGTTCATTTTCATCTGTTTCACACACTCTTCAGCATTTTTCCCCTTTGCCTGTCTTTTTTAATAAGCATGCAGGAAGCCCAGAGACTTCAAGGAATGTGAAGTTCTGGTCGACTCAGTTCTCCAAGTTTTGAACCTCATGCTTTGATGTCGATTTTTTTTCCTTCATAGACAGGATGGGGAAAAACACGTGAAGGATTTTTGTGTGGCTCTTGGCAAGAGGACTCATGAATAACTTCCTAAAAACAGATAGCAATGTGAGATCCTCAGTATTTTTTTCTTAAGCCATTGCTTAAACATGGAGTTCTTTGAACAGTAGTCAGCTCTCTAAGCTGGAAGTGCATCTCTGTTGCTAAAGGAAGGTTCATTTGTTTCTTTGCTCCTTTTTTAACCTCTTATTACACTCTGCTACGTTCCCAGCTGCACAGAAATGTTTAAGAAACACCCAGTTATTTTACTCTTCAGACAACCCGTGCAGAGGCGGGAAGGAAGAGAGGCTGTGAATGCACTTGGGGAATTAAAATGACACGTGCAAGATTTTCTAGGGGGCCATTGGAATCT
>NDGM011193150.1:0-10198 GCA_002564305.1 Octomys mimax | reverse complement strand
TTGTAATCCCATGGATAAGTTATTGGAATCCTGTCAAGTTAATTCCAATCTACCACTTCCAGTGCAACCCAGTGTGAGAACAGAGGTATTAAAGTGTATTTATAGTCATGGGGAGCCAAGGGGTCTTGAGTCCAGCCCAGGTAATGGCTATCCAGGACAAAGGTTTAGACATAGGGCAGAGTCCGGGTTTTATTCAGTCATGAAGGAGGAGCGGCTTGAGGAAGAGTGACTGAGAACGGCAGGAAGTAGGTGAGTGCTGTGAGCTGGGCTAGCTAGGAGGCCTGCATTTACCTCTGCAATATGCAGAGACAGCTATGCAGAGAGTAATCAGTGTTACAAATTGAGATAGTACCTAACGTTCTGGGGTCCAGTGCTTTAGCTCTGATGTGTAATCTTTTAAGCCCCAGAAACTCACAGCCTCTGTCTTGAGGCTCAATCCCATCTGACAGCAACTGGCTCTTTGTCCCATCTCGACCTGGCTCATGTAAAGATCAGCAGGTAGGGGTAACTGGGGAAACACGCGTGCCGTCTTCGAAGACTGCCGCCAGCACCTTGGCTAGATGGGTATGCATTGCTTAAAGCCAAGTGATGGGATGAGGAAAAGTCCCAGCCAGCTCTGCACATATGGATCCATGCAAATAGGATCAGGCATAGCCAAAATGGAGACAACTGCTCTTCTTTCAAGGAGAGTTGCCCAGGGGGTCCTCCACAACCTTTCATTAATTTTTGGAGTTAGGAAGAGTCAAAAGGCATGATACTGGATCTAGTGGCTAGGTGGATGAGGACACCCTGTCATCTGCCTTCCCGTGGGTAACCCTTGGCAGCAGCATTCACTGTGCATCTTTAATCTTACCTCATAAAGATATTTGTACAAGCAGACTTCAGAACTTCTTCAGAAAGTGGCAAGAATGATGGTATAACAGTGCTGAAAGTGAGAGGGAGTATTTTGGGGGTAGTCAATGTCCATGTGCCTTTTACTGTCATAGTTTTAAAAATTTAAGTATTCATCATATGCTTCAACCATACCTCACATTTAGTCTTACCATTGAGTCTTATAGTTTCCCATTTTTCTTTCAAGGTGTCAGTTTAGCATCCTTTTATGTCAACGTTAAGAACTCTTTTTAGCATTTGTTATGATTTCTTATGAGGTAAGTGTAGTGGTGATGAGTTCCCATCCTCTTGCTTCTGTGGAGAAATATTTGTCATTTCTGAGGACAGTTCAGCCATCTGTGACAGTCTTTGCCATTGTTTCCTCTCTGCACTTTGTATAAATCATCCCAGTCTCCCTCAGGCCGCAAGGTTTCTACCGAGAAATGTACTTGCTGACTTAGAGTCATTCCTTTGTATGTGGTGAGTTACTTTCCTTTTTAAAAATTCTTTGACTTTTGGCAATTTGATTATACTGCATCTTGGTGAAGACATTTTTAGTTTTTACCTATTTTGGGGTTTCAATGGACATTTTCTTTAAAAACTTTTAAAAAGTTAATTTTTTTCAAACAGCTACCATATAACTGTCATAATACCAAATTAACAACAGTTAACTAACAAGAGAGAAAGCAGAAGGAAGCACAAGTATTGTGTTATGAAATACAGCATTTGGAATAAAAATTCACAATTTAAAGAATGAGGTGATAGTCGTTTTGATATAGACTAAAAACCTCAGTGACATTTGAGTCAAAGAAGAAAAAAACCAAAACCAAAAACATCATCAACAACAAAAAGAGAAAATGGGGAAGGAATAGAGGAACTAAGAAGGCAAGCTAACAGCTTATTAATAGGAATGTTTGGCATTCAGATTCTAGTAAAGCCAACCTATCTCTTGTTGAATCTGTCTGCCAGTGGTTTCTGATATCATTTTGTTTGATTCTGGAACTTCATTTCGATTATATCTGTCTCTATCTCTCTCTCCACCTAGATCTGTATCTACATCTATATCTAAATTATAGCCCAAATTTCATGTGAAAATCTCTTATCTTCAATAACATCTTGTTTTATAGTTTTCCCCTAATTATACTAAACATATTAATAATAATTACTTTAAAGGGCTAGGCTATTAGCTCCAGCATCTTTGTTGGCACATTTTGATTTTAGGTCATATTATCTTAGTCCTATTATGCTTAGTAATTTCTGATTGACTGTAAGACATTGCAAATAAAAAGCAATAGAAACTCCAGAAGCTACAAATTGGTGTTGTTGTCCTTCTTCTAGACACAGTCACCTCTTTCCTGTGCAAGACAGCTACCTCGGCACACTCATCACCTTACCGTAGCCCAGGTGAAGCTGGGTTCCTTTCAGGAGGTCTCAGGCTCTGTCTTGTTTTTCCTTGTTCAGTGCACATCCTCCCCCAGGAATTTCATGGAGAATGTTGTGTTCATGGGTTCTCCGTGCTGAGTCTTCAATTCCAAATTTTCCCTTCATGGTGCTTAGCCAGGTAGAATCTTCTGCTTGGATTTAGGGATGCTTATTGCTTAACGCTTTCACTTCCTGTCTTGCTAACTATCAGCGTGAAGTCCGCCACTCACTGAAGGCCTTCAGTTCTCGAGCTTTCCCNGTCCAGCCTCACAGAGTCACTTGCGCTCCGCTGCAGCCCTTTGCCTGGACAGCTATACCTAGGAAACAGTCTCTACAAGTTACCTTTCTGAAATTGTGCTTTTTGAAAAAAAAGAATCTTCTCATTTCTTATTCGCATCATGTGTGTAGCTCCTCAGTGCCTTCCTTGTCCTCGATTTGCGTTTTGTTGCTGTTATTCGTGGAAGTACTGCCTGTGATCAAGTAATGGGTGGTACTCTGATGTTCTCATAGCTGCTTCGTGGAAAGCTGAGTGACACTGAGCAGGAGAACATGCTCTTCTGGGTCTGGCCAGGGGCTATTTCTGACCTTTCATTAATCCTTTAACCACTATGTTTGGCTTAATAATTGAATGCAAAGAACCAGGAATTGAGCAGTGAATGGATATGGCTATTGGAAAGATAATTTAAATTTGAGAAGTGAGTTTTGAAGTATATTGTTTGATAAAAAACAGCAGCATGATTTTTAGTTTGTGCATTTCTATTGATTTTACAGCAGTCAGAAAACTTTAATACCCTCATAATCAGTGTGCTGTGGGAACATATTATTTTTATCTCTGAACAAGCAATTGATTTTTGAGAGCCTTGATGCCTTGAAAGACTAATTTTAGAGAGACAAAGGTTGAGAAGAGATGGCAACAGATGCTTTTCTGGTGTTGCCAGGTTTGTATTTTATTCTCAGGGTCTTGGCCATAGAAAGAGGGACATTTCAGAAATAGATATAATATTCTTAGTGGCCCCAGAGACAGATTTGGCAGAGCAAAGATAAAAAGGCATAATAGTCGATAGACAGTTAAATGATGTGGACAATGTCGGAAGGAAATCAGCTTACACCTTTGTGGGACTCGCAACCACTTCTCCCACCAAGCAAAAGGTGGATCTGAGGTGAGAGGCGCGGGGACAGACATTACTAAGTTTCACCCACTAACCAGTTGCTTGTAGGCTGCTCCATGATTTTAGCTGCCCCGGGAGGAAGTCCCCATGCCACTCTCTGGCTACTTCTCCTTGTCTCTAAAATATGCATTTGATTAAAAGAACACTTTGTTATCATCAGATATTTTTATTGTTTATCACTCATACATATTTAAAATGAAAAATACTAGCTTAGCAAATTGGGCGGCTTTGGTGGCCCTGCTGCCTGCCAAGGCCGAGCTCCGCCTCCTATCGCTGCATGTTATCAGGGGCAGGCACGGTGAATGTGTGTTTTCATGTTATCTCTGAGATGTCCCTCCAAGCTGCTGTCACGCATTCTGCACACTGTGACAGCACTGCCAGATGGTTTACCTGACATCGAGGATGCTTCCTAGTGCTTCTTCAGTGTGGCTCGTGAACAGTCTAGGGACCAAGCTACAGAGGGTGACAGCTGGGAGGCACATCACGTCAGCTCAGCCGGGCTGTGGCCGTCACACAGGGACCGCTGCCTGGCTGGCAGCAGGGCCAGCGCATTGCCGTCTGCTCTGTTACTGATCAAGAGTGGCATAATTTGGAATAGATTATAGTCACTTGACGTTGGCTATTTGTTATGTCGCGTGTCTCTATTCCTGGTCCCAGCTAATCTGTGTCATCCTGCAGCTGGAAGGCAGAGAAGGGATGAGTTTGCTGCACTGCTTGGCATTAATATTTGACATTCAGGGTTATAGAGGAGATCGTTGTAACATTACCGAGCGACTAGGAACGTAAAGAGGCACAAGAGACTGTGAGGGGCGGCTAGAGAGAAGGTGCGGCTGGCGAGTCTGCAGATTTCTCCCTTGTGTAGACGCAGCTGTAAGCTTAGCTGTACAAACAGACTTGTGAGCACATCTTTCTGTCCCAACCTCAGCCTCCCCCAACCCTATAATTGTTCACCCCTAGACAATTAGGGGCTTTCTTTTTGCACTAAAATATTTCCCCCTGTTGCCTATTCTTCTGAAACATTCATTGCCATTGCTATTGATTCTTTCCTTGTAAAGCTAAATTGATACTTTTATTTAGTGGCATTTTAAATTTCTGAATGCCATATTTTCCATTTCAATTAATTAGAAATATTTTGAGTTGTTTATACTTTTGTGAAGCCTTTAGAGGTCATTGGAAGAGCTCTAAGACATTACAAAATATAGATCCAATTCACAAAGTAGGACACGGTTAATGAGTTACGGTAGTGTTGGGATTAAAGCCCAAATCTTTCTCAGCATTTTTAATTGGGGGACTATTTAGAGAACAACTGTTTTCTTGCTGCTGCTGCTGCTTTTAAAAAATTTATTAGTTGGGATTCTCCGAGTCACAAATATAACTCAAACTGCCTTCAGCAGAAAAGAGAAGCTCTTTGCTAGTAAGCTATGGAGTCCAGGGGTGACACTGGGCTAGGTCCAGCTGGGTTCAGGGCCCCTCACCCCCGATGGTAGGCGAGTGCCTCTTCCCCGGGCGTCTTTGTTCTCAGTGAACCTCTCTTCTGCACCATGGCCTCCACAGATGGGGTTTGCATTCTGCTAATCTGATGGTTCCAGAAGAAAAGCTCTGCTCAGTGAGAGCCTGACAACTCATCTCCTTGGTGTTCCTTGCATCTCGTGTCTACCCCTGAGCGGTTGTTATAGCCACAAGATAGACTTTATTAAATGGGCCTCTTTCAGGATTACAGCTCTGTAGTCAGATTCAGGAAGACAGACCCCTGACCTCAGCTGTGACTCAGCTATAGCTCGGCTTCAAAATTATGTCAGTTCAAACTGTGGGGTGAGAGGCCGATGACCCGACAGGGACAGAGAGTGGTGAGGGCCTTCCTGGGACCACAGAGCCCTGCGAGTGGTGTTCAGCCCTAGAAGATAATAGGCTATTTATTCACATCCTTTCTGCTGGATTACGAGCTTCTGTGACTCAGAGACCTGCGGGGCTCATCTTTAAAGCCTCTCTCTACCCTCCGTCTCCTCTAACCCCCTTTCTAGCAACAGATGAGGCAGAAGTGGTCCTCTTATCTCTTACTCACAATTTGTAGTGCTTGATCTTCCTGGGATTTATTCTAGATGAATGTGCCAATTCTAGTTCCTATTTACCAGCCTTTGCTTCTAAAGTGCATACCTATTTAACGTATCTACAAAGTTTTTCATTGTATATAATTTTCCTTTCCAGACTTTCTATTTACTTTTGCAGATCTTCTTTTTTAAAACCACTTGAGCAGTGTTCTTATCTCCCCAGCCTGATTTTTCGTTCATTTCTTGAAGAGTTTATGTATGCAGTGCTTGCTTAGAAGTCCCTCTAGGCCTTTTCAGTAACAAGACTTCTGGGATATTCATTGCTTTATTTCTTGCTTCTTTTAACTCTCACACTGGTGAATTTCCTTTTCTATTTTATAGTTTAGCCTGTGAGCTCATCTTCAGGGAGATTTCTTTTCATGTGGAGTTTGAGGCTCCCAGGCTATTGAGTGAGGTGTTGCCACATGAGTTTTGCTGTTCCTGTTTTGAGCTTGGTGTGTTGCTGGTTGTGGGGAGTGGAGTTCTGTAACTCTGCTCACTGTAAGTTTAGGTCTCTGATTTCCTGGGGATTCTTTTCCCACTGGTGTTGAGTGGGTGGTGAGTCGATAGGACTGGCTTTGGGCCCACCCCAGGGGCGGGTGGAGCACACGTCTGGCTGGGCCTGGGTGGGCAGTGGGATGTGGTGCTACGGCACACGTCTGCTCACTCTCCCCTTCCTCTCAGGCACTTTCCAGGCTCTGTTCTGGGCTGCCACACTCTGGGCAGCTTTGCTCTACTATCCCCCGCTGCTGAGGGTTTCTGACGCAGAGCCTGCTGTACAGGGAATGAATCCCCATAAGCTCTGAACCACATTAAATCTCCTCTGTAAGTGGGTGTCAGGTATTTGCTATGAGCAACTGGAGAGCTAATACAGGGAACTGGTACCAGAACACTGGGGCTGTTGCCACAATTGTGCCTGACTATGTTTCAGAAACCTTTGGAACTGGTTTGGAGGAGGAGTTTAAAAAGATATGGAGATGTGACCTAGAGAAGTTCTAGAATCTATAAACAGAGATTGGTGAGTGGTGCTACTTAGAGCTCAGAAGACCAAAATACTGATGTGAATGCAGGCAGCAGAGTCCACACTCAGCACACTTCAGTTGGGAACAAGCATGCCATGGGCAGTTGGGCTATGGACCATGTGTGTTACACTCTGGTAGAAAGTTTGTCTATATTTTCCCCATATCCTAAACTCTTCAGGAGACTGAGGCTAAGAGTGGTGGACTAATTGATTTGGTACAGGAAATTTCAAGTTGGCCCAACATTCAGGGTGTGGCATGGGTACTGTTGGTCGCTTTTAGCTGGATTGATAGTAGAATGGGGGCAAAAGAAAGAGCAGAAAGATTTAAAAAGCTTAAATTTTGGCCCAGAAAGAACCTCATGTAATGTTGGGACCAAGCAGATGTAGCTGGTGAAGGGGTGACTGTCAGCAAATGGAAACCAGGAGCCTTGTACAGGCGGAAGAGGAAAGCTTCCTTGAGGATGTCTGTAGACTTAGCAAGACCCACCTACTGAGGGCTCCGAAGTGTGAACTGGGAACATTTTACTTACCAAGACAGCGCCAAGCCCCCTGCTCGAGCGCGGCCACCTAGAGAACCGGTTCTCTGAGGCGTTTCACTAGGTCAGTCATTCAGCCGCACGGAGGCCTCAGCAGCCATGACCCAAGGGGGCTGAAAGCAGGCCTTGGCGTCATCGCAGTGAGGCTGGGTTTTTTAAAGTAATTTGAAAAAGTTTTTATAATTTGAATTATAGAATGAAGAAGAAATGGCTGGTGGGCCTAGAAGTAGAAATCTGAAGTAGCACAGTGGACCCCCGCAGCACTGCCTGCCGCCCAGGCTGAGTGGGAATAGCTGGCACCGAAGGAGGAAAAAAGGCTCCACTTGACACGAAGTGTCCCACAATGGATAGTCCAGGAAAACAAATGCTGGGGGAGAGGACAGCTAGTGATCAGTTTGTTGACGTATAAGCCAGCTGGACTGAACAGTGCTAATCACCCTCTTTTATCTTGAGGGCAGGGTAAATGCTCTAAGCAAACATCAACTTAAGAGCTCTGAGGCAGCTGGAGAGCGCTGAAACCCAAACTTAGTGTGGGAGGAAGAGTCTTGATGGCATTCGGAGGAGGCAAAGCCGTTTGGGTGGCACTTCGTAGCAGTGGTGCTGATTGTGCTGGCATTCTGGATGCAAGCGCTGAGGGGGCATGGAGGATTTTATCCAGATTTCAAAGGGGAACATAGGAGGCTGGGCAAGGAGCCCCGCGGAAGCCTGTGTATGGGACTGTGGAGGTGAAGGTGGAGGTGCAGCGCACACCCCAGGAAGGCAGAGATGGCAGGAGCTGGACTGTCTGCCTTGGGGTGCTGTGGGACACGAGTGGGAGCAAACCCAAGAGAGAGGCCAGGCTGGCTGCAGCCAGCACGGCCGAGGTAGTGGGGCTACTAAAGCACTGAGCCGCCGCCTCCCAGCCCTGTGCACCTGGCGCTGAGTATGTAGCTGGTGATGGGACAGGACTCAAAGTTTCCCAGGCACCCTGCCCCAAGCACCCCACTTCTTGTCTTCCTAGGCATCCTGCCCTAGCCCCAACCCCAACCCTGCCCCATACGGTACTCTGGTCTGGGCTCACTTCCCTCTGACCTAAGCAGAATTAAACTGCAAGGAAAAAAAAATGACATCCACCTGTGATCTGGCTGTTCCAGCCTGTGATTACCCTCCCTAAAAGATCCTATAAATTCTCCTGTGCCCCCTTTGTTTGCTGCTGTCTTGATCCACTGGACAGCCAACCTGCTTGATGATCCCAATAAATCTTCTCGGGTCAGAATGCCTGGTCTGGTCGATTGCATGGGTTCATACATAACAGCTGCAAGACATAATGTTGGCCCTGCTGGGTCTTGGTTTTGGATCTATGCTATTTATTTGTTTATTTATTACAGGGTCTCACTATGCAGCTCAGACTCATAGTGACCCTCCTGTTTCAGCCTCCACAGTGTTGGGATTAAAAGTGCGTACCACCATGCCTGGTTTTGGAGTGGCATGGCACACCCAAGGTTCTAGGGCTGGCATGGCAGGAATTACTGGAGATTGAACCAAGATCCTGGAGTTTGCCAAGCAGGTGCTTAGACCACTGAACTATCTCCCCAGCCCTAGGTCTATGTTTGTTTAAACCCCTTATTTCTCCTTTTTATAATGGGAACGTTGGCTCTGTCCCATTGTACATTGAGATTATGTAATTTGATTTTGATTTTACAGAGTTTCATAGCTAAGGGTTTGCCTTGAGTCTTAGACTTTAACCTGGAATTTTGAAAGATGCTGGAACTGCTATGATGTGGGGGAGGGGATTATTCCGTTTCCAGTTGTATGCAGGACAGTTGTATTAAGGTGGGTGCAACTGTGAACTTACTGTTGTCCTTATGCTTGTGCTTAGATGCCATGAAGGCTCGGAGCTGTGTTTGGGTGGCACGTGGACAGGAAATGGGGTTTGGTGGCTGGGTGGAGTGATGGTTTGCTGTACTTTGGCCTCCGAAAAGGTGACCGGCGCAGCACTCCTCTGGGTGCGTTTGGGAGGGCCAGGGAGGTGCTGTCTGCAGGCCAGGGTCTGGCCCCTCGCCCCCTATTCTCTGCCTCTTTTCCACTACGCTTGCTTTGTGGCTGCTGTTGACTAAGTGGCTTCTCTCCACCAAGCCCTTCCACTGAAATCTTTCTGCACTGGGGCCAACTGACAATGTGCTGAGTCCCCTTAAAATGAACAAATTAAATCTCTTCTCCTTTACATTGAGGGTGATAGGTATTTGTTCAAGGACTGCAAAAGCAGACTGCTTCACTAAGCCAGTGAGTGAAGATTTATCAGTCCTTTCAGAGAGGAGATGAGCTTCTCCTGGCTCCTGTGTGTGTAGACGGGGAGAGTGTCCAGCTCAAAGCCATGCATGTGGGCTGGTTTCAGTATCTGGCCCTGATAGGAATGAAAAGAAAGCCTTCAATGTGTAGAGCTGGGATTAGTGGCTGTGGTTTAACCCTTGTTTGTCACATTTCCCTCTTAAAATCTGGAGCTCGGTTGCATAGTACAAATATTTTTGTTCCTTTTTTCACTTTGTCTTTTCTCTCCCCACCTGCTTAGCTGGCCTTCCAACTGGAAGTCATCTACTTATTTTGTATTTCTGTAGCTCTCAGTGTATTGCACTACACGTGGTATAAATTAATTTATGTAGACATATTTTTTGAAATTTAGTTTTAATGTTTACATTTAGAAGCATTACAGAACTGACAGAAGAATCTAGAGCCAAGGCATAGAAAAGAAGAAACTTGAGCTTGTTTAATGGTGATGTCAAATATTTTCAAAACACTTTCAAAATATACACATCCTGTGGGAGGGGCGGAGCCATGGCTCTTGGGAGCGTTGTCCTCCTGCCACCTGGAGACTGTGGCCCTGAGACCCAGCAGGGTGGGAGCGGCGGCCACTGATGAGTGGGGGCTGCCAATCAGCTGCTGTAGAAATTATGCAGCTGTGTATTACTGGGATGCCAGGACCAGGACCACACGCATCACGGTGAGCTGGTACATGTGCCTGACATGCTACAGTTATTTATTTATTTTTTTAAAATTTTATGTGTGTGTGTGTGTGTGTGTGTGTGTGTGTCCAGCTCAGCCCACCAGGGGGCGGGG
>NDGM011193146.1:0-19699 GCA_002564305.1 Octomys mimax | reverse complement strand
ACACACACACACACACACACACACACCCCAAGAAGGGAGGGAGGGGAGAAGGCCAGGCCCTACACTGATGACCTGACAACTTCCCAGTAAGAATTCCCTAGGGGTTCCACCACTTCCTGATAATGCCATCCTGGAGACCAAGTCTTTAACACATGACCTTCTGGGGCCCACGGTCCAAGCTACAGCAGGTCTTAACATCTGAACTATGAGGAGACACAGATATGTAGACATAGTGCCTTTTTTTTTTTTTTAGGTAGGGTCTCACTAAGTAGTCCAGGCTGGCCTTGAACTTGTGACAGTCCTGCTTCGGCCTCCTGAGTGCTAGTACTGTGGGTATATACCACCATGCCTGATGGTGACTTCTTTTTGCTTCCCACATTGAAACCATAAAACCAAATTGCACTGAAAGGAGAGGGGAAGGTGGGAACAAGGAAGCTGGCTGTGGGAACATACACTGCAGGAGGAGGTGGAGGAGGTGGCTCTGATGTGCCCTTTCACAGTAGGATGACGTGGATAAGTTTCCAGGCGGCTGAGAGCATTTCTTTTCCACTGTTCACACCATAAAGAAATAACAGGTAATTTGAGGCAGCACGTGCATCTCATCTGGTTTAGCTACCGTATGCTGTACCTGTGCTGGAAGATCACTTGGTACCCCATCAAAACGTAGTGTTGGGCCTGGTGAGATAGCTCAGTGGCCTAAAGTGCCTGCTTAGGCAAACACAGGGACCACAAGGACTGCCAGCACCACATGTTGCGCCAGCCCTGCCCCCATGGGGGGCTGTGTGGGCCACAGAGTCCCGGCACAGTGGCATAGGCCAGTACCCCAGCACAAGGGAGGCTGAATACAGGAGCATCACTAGGAGTCTGAACTGCGTAGTGAGACCCTGTAACGACCAAATACCTTTAAAAGTAGTTTTTATGACTTTACATATTAAAGAGTTAATATAAATCTTAAAAAATAACAGGAAGAAAAGGATTAGGAAGCTGTCTAAGAAGACAGAAGCTAGTGCAGATCACACAGCTGACCTGGAGAAGAGACCTGGTGTGAACACAGCTGTGAGGACCGCGCACAGGTGGAGGGTCTGCTTGCGGACAAGGTCTCTGTTCATCTGCCTCAGCATCACTCCTTGTAGCCCTTGCCACAGCCTCACAGGGTCGGGGGCCTCGAATCACAGGTGTGGGGGCTCAGGCTCAGGGCGTGAGGCCGGCGGCCAGGAGACCTGCACATGGAAGGCTGGGCATGGTTCTGCCTCTGCTGGGTATGACCTCCGGCTGCTTACACTGCCTGTTTGCCTTGAGATGGTAAAGCCTTTTCAAAACAGAAGCTTACGGAACATCATCGTCATCATCTTTATATCTTCCTGCTTTCAGAGACTACTATATTCCAGCTGGCTCTTGTTGGACTGTTTTGCAGTCTTAGGTGAAAAACAGTGAGTTATTTCCTCCCCTCAAATACGCAAGCATCACGATATCATCTCTCTTTTCCTTAATTTTAGAAAAGTTCCCACTTGTGACCTGAATTGGGATGAGGCTCCCTTTTTTCACTTAAATACCCATATAGTGGTCTGATACAGGTTGTGTCTCACCTGAAGTGCCTGGAACTAGGAGCGTTTCAGCTCTTAGATTTCATGGACTTCATAATATTTGCACATGTGTCACGTGCTGTCATGCGGATGGGACCCAAGTCTGAAATCCAGATTCATTTGTGTTTCAGGTAGACCTTCCACATCCAGCATGAACATGATCTCTTGTGGTGTTTTTGGAGCACCTGTGTGAAGTTGGGTGTGGGATTTTTATGGATGCTCAAAAGTCTTTGGATTTTGGAGCACCTCAGGTGTTGGGTTTTAGACTCAGGATATGCAGTCCTGAGTGACTGGCAGCCAGGAAGGAGGTTGTGTGGTGGGCGGCCAGGCCTGCAGCCAGGCCCATTTGCAAACCTTGCAGGACATCAGGATTTCCTGCCTTCTCCAGCATACCACGTGTTGGGCATTCACTGTTCCTCTTGGTGGGTTTTATATCAAAATGAGGGCCCAGACAAAAGCTTGGAAACCAAACCTATCAGAAAATGTGGTGAAAAGACAGACCCTTCTTCCTGGTCACCTCTTCAGGTCAGCCTTGTGTGACAGAATTCTTTAGTGATTGACACGTTCTCTGTGCCCTCTGCTGCTTAGCCTCTAGTCACCACATGAGGCTACTGAATACCTGGGCTGTGGATGGTAGGCCTGAGGAAGCCAAATTTAATTTAATTTTTTAAAGATTTACGTATTTGCTTTTTTATTTTTAAATTTTTAATCTTTATGTATTTATGAACTTGGTACAGCGTCTCACTACACAGCTCAGACGCATAGTGATCCCCATCTCAGCCTCCCAGCACTGAGATTACAGGTGTGCCCCACCATGCCCAGTCTCAGTGGCTAGCATGGCATTCCCGGGATTCCTGGGGGCAGGCATAGCATGTGGTCCCAGGGATCAAACCCACGTCTTTGTGCTTGCCAAGCAGGCATTTAAACCACTGAGCTATCTCCCCAGTCCCCAAATTTAATTTTAGTTTGTTATGATTTACATCAAGAATGTCTCCCAAGAGCCTCATGTACTTAGAGGTGGGGCTCTTTAAAAATGGTAAAGTGATGGGGGTGTTATAGCTGGTTTGCTGTTAGGAGTGGGGCCTAGTTAGAGCTGGATCACAGGGCCGTGACCCGGAAGGGTATATCTTCCTTCCCTTCTTCTCCCTTCTCTCTCTGCTTCCTGGCTAAGACATGAGTGCTTTTCCCTGTCTTGCTGTTTTATCTTTAAAGTTGCTGACCATAAGCCAGAATAACATCTTCTTCTTTAGAGCTGTTGAAATGTAAGTCAGAATATTCTTCTTCTTCTTCTTAGCCTTTTGGGTGTTTGGTATTGTGTCCAGCAAAGAAAAGGTTACTGAGACAGATTTTGGTGCCACGAGTGGTGTCCTCACTGTGACTAACTGACCATTTCATTTAGAAGCCTTTGGAACTGGTTTGCAGAAAGCATTTGAAAAGGTTTGGAGATGCTGGCTAGAGGAGCCCTAGAATCCTGCAAGCAGAACTTGATGAGTGATTCGGTCAGAGCTCAGAAGACAAGACGCTAATAGAAATACAGAGAGTAAAGAACAGATGTTTAGGAAGTTTAGTTGAAAACAAGGGTTCCATCAGCTGTTAAACTAGATACCACATATATTATGTTCTAACAGAAAATTTGTTGTCATATTGTTTTTGTACTGAGACTTGCTAGGAGACTAAGATTAATGGCAGTAGACTGATTGCTCACATGGAGGTTTCAAGACAGCCCAGTGTTTAGGCTGTAGCATGAATATTGCTTGATGCTTTTAGTGAGATCTACACTGAAAAACGGGAGCAGAGAACCCATTAAAATGTTTTGAGTTGCACCAAAAAGAATACTTCTGTATAGTTGAACCCTGTGAAGTTTTGGTCAAGGGAGGCTTGGTTGCTCAAAATATTAACATGAAAAGAATCCAGCCAGGTGTGGTGGCACATGCCTGTAATCTCACTACTCAGGAGGCTGAGGCAGGATGATTGCCATGAGTTTGAGGTCAGTCTGGATTACATAATGAGTTCAAGGATGCCTTGAACTGCATAACAAGGCCCGGTCACACACACACACACACACACACACACACACACACACACAGAATCCAGATACTTTGCATCAGGACAGGATTCCTCCTTTCATGGGCTCATAGATGTAAAATTTTCATTAAACAAAAATAGATAGAAAAAAGAAAAACAGCTCAAAGAAGTGCAGCTCATTCCGGGCCAACTGAAAAGAGTTTGTAGGAGTTTGGCCATTTGGTACTCTGAGACCTCTACACCATGATTCAAGGGTCCCTGGCTGTTGCTTAAGCTGGTGGCAGACCTAGATGTTTTGTTTGTGAATTCTGCACCATGTGATAAACATGAACATGGCCATTGTTTCCAGAGTCTTAGAATGAATTAAATTCTTACTTTAGAAACCTTTCTGGCTTTCCTAAAATAAAATTAAAAAAAAAAAAATAGCTCAGTGGATTAAAGCACCGGCAAGCAGGTACAGGGGCCAGGGGTTCTGTGCACCTGAGATTGTGATGTCGCAGAGACTGTAGCACACCAGGTGGAAAACGCTTTGCACTGGGGAGCTGGCAGGCTGATGTGGGATTGTTCCCTACATCGCTACTGGCTTAAGTAATACAACAACTTGCATAAATTTTTGTAATCAGGAATACAGAGTTGACAACAGATTACACAAATGGGTTACTCTATAGTTGGCTCTATATATGTAGTCATCTGTCATCAGGCAGAAGTGTCTGTGGCAGGTCTAATTAGAGGGAGCCATTTATCATGCAGCAGGAAGGTCTGGGGTCAGGGCAGCCAGGGTTCTGGGCAAGCAGCAAGATTTAGTATGACCTTGACGGGGCTAGCTTGCTCCTTGAAGCAGACTAGCAAAAGTTGGTGTAGGCTCTGGTGCAGCTGGGTGGACAGAGCTGAGTCACTGTCTCTGACCCACTTGCAACTGGGTACTCAAGGCCAGCTGGGTCTGACAATCCAATTGTGAAGCTATAGTTTAAAAACTTTCCCACTACAGTGATGGCTTCTTCAGGGCAGAAGTCAGATGGGTACGTGCAGAGCACAGGGTTTACTTTGTCCCTCTGTCCCTGTGACAGATGGGGGAACCCAGGGTTCCGGTCACTGTCTTCCCACGTTTAGGTCTTTTTGGCCTCTTGTTGTCACTCAGCCAGGCACTGGTCGATGAACTGTCTGGGGGCCACATAGAGAAACCTCCCAGCGCCTTCAGGTGGGGAGAACCAAGTAGAGAATTAAGGTGCCTGCCCTGCGGGTTCCTGGGCCCAACCTCCTGCCAGAGCTCACACATACCCAGCTCCAAGTCAGCTCCTGGGTGCGCATGTGGGAATCAGAAGGTGCTGCTGCCCCAGTCTGTGTGGAGCAGGTGCTGTCTCCTGAGGTGAGGTTTGAGAGCCAGCGTCGAGGAGGGGCAGCAGGCCTGGCGGCCAGTGGGCTTGCTGGGCTCCCTTGCCTGTTCTGTGGGCACAGGGCATCGAGGCCTGCATGTGGCCGCAGTAGGTGCTCAGAACCCAGCGGGCTCCTGGTCCTCCAAGCCCTCCCTCCTTTACCTCTCTCCCTCCCCTCATCCTTCCTGGGGCTGGTCCCAGAGCTCCTGCCTCTGCCTGTGCCTTCATCCTCACCCAGTGGCTGTAAGATCGCTGGGTGGAGGAGAATGGTGCTGTGCCCCAAGCTGTGTGATGTGGAGCATGGTCTGAGAGTTCCTGGACAGACTGCGATGTTGTTGGCTCAGGCTGGAGTCACACACACACAGACACACACACACACCTGTGACCTTGCGCTGCACTGTGGCTGTGCACACTGCCTTTGGCCCTCGTCACTCTGTATGTAGGCACGACCTGTGTCAGTAGGGCCAGTGCCCCACGTTGGCAGGGCCCTTGTCCTCTGGGCAGTGGAGCTTCAGGTGCGGGGCAGAGCTCCCCTGCATATATGTCCAGTACTCTGTGGTGTTACAGTATGGAAACAGGAGCCACTCCGAGATCACACATGGTGCACACCCTGCCCTCTGCGCTGTGTCCTTGTATGGGAACAGAGCTGAGAGGTCCCCTGGGAGGAGCGGGAGGACCTGAAGTGGTCACCTGGGCCATTCAATCCCTGGGGTTTTTGCAGGGTGACAAGGCCCAGATGTGGTCCTTGCAGGGCAACAAGGCCCAGATGATGGCCCTAAACAGCCATGTGCTGTCACTGCCTCACAGCCCAGTGAGCTGGGGGGTGCAGTGCCCATCATGCCCACCTTCCTGACCTGGCAGGGCTGACCCCTGCAGGTGACCAGCACCCAGGGGCCTTGGTGCCCAGCTGTCCCTATCTGGGGAATGCACCCAGGCCTCCACGTGCCCTGCTGCAGGCCTGAAACACTGACGCCCTGCTCTCTACCTCTGTCTGCACTGCACTGTGCTCTGTTCCCCTCAAACATTGCTGCCTGGGCTGCCAAAGTTGCAAAGGCTCAGTTGAGATGTGCTGGTATGCAAAGAATGAAATGTAAAATCTGCTAGAGTTCAAAGACTTCAGGGATTGGGGATATAGCTCAGCAGCATAAGTGCCTGCCTGGCAACTGCAAGGACCCAAATTCGATTCCCGGTACCAAAATCAACAAAACAAAAACAAAAGCAAAGATTTAGGTAAAAAGGTAAAATATTTCTTTTTCTTTCTTTCTTTTCTTTTTTTTTTTTTTTTTTTTGCATTTTTAGGGAAGGGTCTACAGGGTATTCAGGGTCTCACTATTAGATCAGATTTTGTGATCTGTCTGTTTACAACCTCCCAAGTGCTGGGATTACAGGTGCACACCACCATGCCCAGCCTCAATTGCCATCTCAGTGTGCCCCAAGCACAGGGCTGGCATGGCAGGCCCAGGGATCGAACCCCTGGCCCTTGTACCTGCTTGCAGGTGCTTTAATCCGCTGAGCTATTTGGCCAGCCTGTAAAATATTTCATTAATAATTTTTATGTAATCCACATCTTGAAATAATTGGGTATTGTGGGGGCCAGTGAGATGGCTTAGCAGTCTAAAGAGCCTGCTTAGGCAAGTGCAGGGACCACGATTTGATCCCCAGCAGCACATGCTGTGCCAGCCCCACCCTCAGGGTGGGCTGAGCCAGCCATACACACACACACACACACACACACACACACACAAATAAGGGTGTATTGGGACAAGTGAACTGTCACTGTTCATTTTACCTGTTTATTGTTTTATTTTTTTAATTTTTGGGGGGGTTCCAAGAATTGAACTCAGGACCCCATGTTTGCCAAGCAGGCACTGCGCCATTGAGTTAAATTCCTGGACCCTGTTCATTGTTTTAATTGGGGCATCATCCCCGTCTTGCATTAGGCCCCTTTCACTGTGTGTCACGTGGGCCCTGGAGCTCAGTGGCCCTGTAGCAGTCTCAGTGTCAGTCTCCGAGCCTATTTCTGCAATTGGGTTTCAGTGAACTTACAAGAAGCGCCTGATGCTCTGAGCTGACGAGGTTTAGATAGAATTCAAGCCCTTTGTAATAAGATTTAAAGTTAAGGTAGTCCTCAACTTTAAATGAGTTAACTTTAAATGAGTTAAATATTTATTGGTTAAATAACCAATGCAGGTTATTTAATAAGCCAAAGAGGTACAGTGCATCCCCTGCTTATGACCAATGAGCTCCTCTCCCGAAGAAGTCAGGTTCCCTCCTAAGGGAGTCTTCTGCAAAGCCCAAGAGAGGTTGCAACTTGAGGTTCATAAATCAGGACCTAGTGGTCAGCACCCAAGTGCCCTCTGCTTGCTAGGCTGTGATCAGCATCCTGCTCCAGTTGGACTTTTGGAGACCTAATATTTTAAAAACTAGTTGTTTGAAAATGTGTCGTGGCTGGCCGTAGTAGCACATCTTGTTGGACTCTGTTGGTCTCTCAGTGTACCTTGGGAAGAAATGGCGGCAGGAATGAGGAAAAGATAGACAAGCAGACAACAGCTGGGTCAGGTGGTGGCCTGTTTCCTGATTGGAAAATGATCTCGACAACAACAGTTGGGGAATTTGTTTATACCTTTGCAAAGTTAGTATCAAGTGAGACAAGGTTGCCTGGTGACTAATAGCTGACATGAACCAGGCAGGATGCTCGTCTCAAGACTGAGGTAGCTCGACTGCTTCAGGCTCTGAGGCTTAGTCCTGCTCTCACACAACGGACCAATTTCCAACTTGAGTGGCTCCCAACAGCACCTGTGATCCCAGCCCTGGGGGAGGTTGAGGTTGGTTTGTAGCTCTCAAATAAAACCAAAGAAAAAGAATGGTAATGTACACTGTGGCCTTGGAAATTTCATGTGAAACACTGACCTTATTCCTCAAGGAATGTCATACAGAAATAGTCTGATCTTGTTTCTCAGGGTGGAGCGAGCATAACAGATGCGTGCCCGGCACAGCCTGAGCTCTTCCTCTGTGTTCTTGGTGGCACTTCCAGCCTCTTCTGTATGTTTCAAGGACACCTCACACATGTGTCTGACTGCCTCCCCACTGCCACCAAAATAGGAAGAACAGCCCGATTTCTAGGGTGTAGTATATTAGCTCATTTAAAAATAATTGTGTTGAGTTACAAGTGTTTTTCCTCCTTATAACATATAGAACATAAAAAGTTGGGAAGCACTTGTGTAGTTATAAGTACATAGGGGAAGATAAAAATGTAATTTTTTGTGGGAGAATAAAGTCCCATAGAAACAGACATATCTTCAGGTATTTCAAAATTGTACCAGCTGCTAAACTCCCAGATAGTTGCAAAAGAATGTGGATTTTCTGGCAGAGGCTGAGGGTAAGGGGCAGAAGAGGAGCAAGTAGAGCCATCTCCAGACCTCCTCTGGGTCAGGGGTGATGTACAGGCATGCAGCAGGGGTGTGGGGGCCACACCCCACTTGTGTGGGGAGGATCTGCTGCTGCTTTTGGAGGAATGACTGACCCCAGAGGAATCGGCTGCAAAGCGAGCTATTATATGTTCATTCCCATTTCACTGTGTGCTAAGGCTCAGAGGCAGAGTAGTGTGTTTGTGTACAGTTGTGTACAGCTCAGCACCATGCTGTCCGCTCACAGTGTGGTCCAGGGCTCTCTAGGATGGTCTCATGTGCGTCACTGAGGATCAGTCTAAACCACCTGGACACTGAACCTCTCTCTTGATGCCCTGGAAATGGTCTTTCCGGGCGCTGCTTTTGCAGCACTGACTTCTTCAGGTGCCTCAGACCCTGGGATTGGTGAGTGTTTTCTTTCTAAAACTGGCTTGCTGTTTATCTTGACTCAGTGTCCCTGAGGTGCATCTGTGATGTGACAGGTGTCAGTTTCCCTCTTTTTAGGAGCTGCCTGATACTTGCTGTATGTATATATCACAGCATGTAGATCTATTCATTTGTCAGGGCCGCTTACATGATCCCCCACTTTGACTAACCACAGGGAATGTAGGGTGCAGGTATCTCAGAGGAGCCAACTGGGATTTTATTTATTTTATATCTGTATGGGATTGTGGGGTCCTGGAGAGATCTTTTGTTTTTTTAATTGAACATCTACAAGCCCTTCCCATGCATAGCTCAAGTTTCAAGCTATGAAAAGCTGATTCCCATAGAATAGGCTATCCTGTCCCTTCCCAGTCTCTGTAATGCCCCTGCAGAGTAAATGCCCCCTGGAAAATCTCTTCTCCCCCGTTGCCACCCTCAGGCATTGCAGGTGCAGTGTGAGTAGTGAGGTCACAGTCAGGAGCAGCCTACAGGGGCTGGCAGTGGGCTTTGCCTTTCATGGACGCTAGGCTTTGTGCCACGAAGGCTTCTTGTCCCTTTGTGTCCTGTCTCCCAGAGTGGGGCAATCCACTGTACCCTTGGAGGACTTAAGTGAGGGGACGAGTGGAGTAAAGCGCGTGGCTGGAAGGGCCCTGCAGCAGGGCCTTGGGCTCGGCATGTATATTCATTGTTATTCTCTTCTTTTGGTTCTGTGCTGCTTTTCCCTCTACTGTTGGTTTACTCATGTAACCCATGGTGCTGTACCTCCTCGTCCACAGCCTCTGCACAGGAGTAGCAAGGGCCCTTTGGTAGGAGCTGAGAGTCCCCTGTAGCCAGCCTGGGTTCAGAGTTGGGCTTTGATGGAAGTAGCTGTGGGCCTGCTGTTTAATGGGGCCAGGGAGCCAGCATCTGCCCCAGGTCACAGGGTGGCCTTGCAGGTCTTGTGCCCCTTCCCAGCATGCACGTTGTGGGGGGCTAGGCTGCTCAGCAGGACACTTCACACTGTGTTTGTTTCCTTGCAGGCTGCATTAGTGAATAACATCACCACAGGTGAGAAGCTCATCAGAGACCTGCAAGGTAAGCTGCCCTCCCTACCCGATGAGCACTGGGCTTCCCAGAGAACCCGCCTTCTCCTACACCCCTTGGAGCGCTCAGAGGTGCGCTGGTGCTCATGATGGGCAGTGTTGGGCTAATTGAGCAATGTTTCTTGTGGTGCTGGGGATCCATGGCATTGTGCATGCGAGCAAGACATCCTGCCACTAAGCCCCACGTCTCGTGCTTTTTAAACTTCATTTTCAGATATGGTTTCGCTCAGCTGCCCAAGATGGCTCCAGGCAGCTGTGATTGCAGACAGGCCCACGGCAGCTGGCAGACGGGCTTTCAGAGGTTCTTTATGCCCAGCCGTATGTTCTTAAAACATTTGCCTTTAACAACATTAGTGAATGTATTGCACAGCATTAAGAACAGGATTTGGACTCTCCTTTGTAACTAGGGTAAGAAACACTGGGCTGGAATATAGCTTAGCAGCAGAGTACTTGCCTGGTGTGTGCTAGGCCCTGGGTTTGATGCGTAGCACTGCTAAAAAAAAAAAAAAAAAAAAATTACATAGAGCATCCGTAGTCCATACATGTAGGATTCTAAGGTGCTTCAAAATGTGAAACTTTTTCCACACCTAACTCACATGCTGAGTCACAGTGAAGTTGCACAGAATTACTAAAAATGCCACAAAAACTCCCTTCAGGCCTAAACATATATATATGCATGGATCTCCTGGTTGTACCTAGTCACATCCTGAGATACTGCAGGAAATACTGTAGGTCTGAAACAATTGGAAACGCTTCTATTTCCAAGCATTTCTGATAAGGGATGCACAATTCTATATGATGTGTGTATGAACTGTTTTATATATGTGCAGGGCAGGGAGAGAGACAGAGACAGAGAGAACCTGTGTGTGTGGTTTAATTGAGTCACCTGAACTTGCATTTTCTTCATGGAGCTCAGAAAACCTTTCCCGCCAGTTCAGTTCTTTCTTTGCTCTGCGGTACAGTGTGGCAGCTCAGGTTTCCTCAGGGTGGTGATGGGGTAGGGTGGGGGGCAACATCCTCAGGGAGGGGCAGCGCAGCCCTGCTGTAGCTGGGGGCATGGTGAAGGAGCTCAGGGCTCAGGCAGGAAGCTCTATAAGCCACAGGTGCTCGCCCTAGTACCATAGCCGGAAGCCCTGGTGGTTGATGAAGGTCTGACGTGGCCAGGAAGACAGAAGGACGAGATACTTAGTTCTTCTGTTTTCAGTAATTTAATACTGATACTTGACTCAGCTATTGGGAATCTGAAGTATGTGTGGCACAATGTACATGTATTAACTCACTTAACTGTAACTTTTATTAAATCTAAATTCTAATTAAGACTTTCTCATGAGCCAGATGTGGTATTTCACACCTGTTATCCCAGCGGGGAAGCTGAGGCAGAATTGAAAGTTTAACCCCAGCCTGGGCAACTTAGTGAAATGCCAAGACTTTGCCTCCAAATTTTAAAAGAGATGGGGATATAGCTGAATGTGAAGGCCCTGGGTTCAGTCCCCAGGACTGCAGAAAACAAAACCTAATTACAGTTTAACAACCGAATGGAAATGTTCTATAATTGTAAAATAAAGCCTGGAGAAGAATTTTTAAAATCTCATCCAAAATGTTTACATTAAGTATATATTGGCATGACATTTTCTGTCAGGTTAGATAAGGTATTAGAGGAGTGCCACCTGGTTTTACTTACTTTTTAGAACCATGGCTCTTAGAAGCATACTTTCCCTATGTGACGTTCCCTGTGGCTCCAGGTAGCAGTGGTCCATTGCAGTCTGGGCTCTAAGTCCCATCAGAGCATAGGAGACCTGCTTTGTCGCTGACACTTCATCAACTCCCAGTGTTGGCTGTGCACCCACACACAGCCTCTGGTCTGCTGCTATCAGCAGATGAGTTTGCATTCTCCACAGGTGTGCCTGCGTGGTGTCACACCATCTGTACCATGTGTCTGGCTTCTTTCATTACTGTAATCACCGTGCAGTCTGTCCATGTTGTGTAGGGAGCCACGGTGCGTTTCTTCTCATTATTGAGCAGCATCCGCTGTCCCACGGCTTGGTTTAATTATGAACCCTTCTTAGCAGAGTCTTCCTTGTGGAGCCCATGTCAGGGCGTGCTGGCAGGAGCCTGTCTCACAGCAACCACTGCTGTCCTCCCTCCAGGTTGTGCCCTCAACCTGGCCCCCATGCTAAGCCTTTACAGTCGTGCTGCCACTAGCTTGGCCACAGGCACTGCTGAAATGTCACCTGTGGATGCTTCTGAATGGAGCAGTAGTTCCTGGAACCCCAGCCCCATATGTCTTGCCAGTCTAGGCTGTAAGCATAGACATGGGGGATGTTGACAGTAACTGAGGGCCGTGTGTGGCCCTGCTTGCTACTGCTTCCCTCTCTGGTAGGCCAGTGTTGCTGCTTTGTCTTCTGCCCAGCCTGGCCAGGCAGCCCTGCTGGTCTCTGCGGAGCTTTTGTGAGCAGAGCTGTCAGGCAGAGGGGGCGGTGATAAGTTGGAAGCGACTGCTGCCCTGGCCCAGGGCCATGGGGAATGGTGCGGTACACAAGTGCCCGGGGCAGCATCCCCACAGGGGACCCACGTGTCCAGGTCAGGATAAGAGACACAGGCATGGCAGTGGCCTCCAGGGACAGCCTAGGGCTTGCTCTCTGACAGTAGCAGACCTTGGATCTCCCAGCATATGGTAAGTGTTGGAGGTCAAGGAGATTCAGTAGACATTCAAGAAATAATAAAGTCAGGTTCCTGAGTGGCCCTCAGCCTGCTGGGTGTAGCTGGCAGTGTCTCCTGTCATCTCCTCCCTCCTTTCCCCTTTGTGTTCTGACACAGCATGTTTCAGGGACCTGAGTGACTTGTCCTCTTCCTTTTTTTTTTTGTGGCGGAACCAGGGATTGAACTCAGGCCCTTGCACTTTCCAGGGAAGCGCTTATTCTACTGAGCCATTTCCCTGGCCTCCCTTGTCCTCTTCTTGTCACAGACCAGCTGAAGGCCCTGCAGAGGAGGTATGGGCGGCTGCAGCAGGATGTGCTCCAGTTCCAGAAGAACCAGACCAACCTGGAAAGAAAGTTCTCCTATGACCTGTGAGTGCCTGTGCTTCCCAGCTGGGAAAGCACAGCCAAAGGCCAAGCATAGCTGCAACAGGCTCACTTGTCCTGTCAGAGCTCGGAGCTCTCAGTCCTCGGAGGCTGAGGCAGGAGAATCCTGTGAGTTTGAGGCTAGCCTGGGCTGTGTGAGGAAGTTCAAGGCCAGCCTGAACTACACAGTGAGACCCTGCCTCAAAAACAATACAAAACAAAACCAAAAAATCCCAAACAAAACAGCATGGAACTTGTGGCATATGCAGGGCTCTGTGAGAAAGGGGTCCTTCCAGGGCTCATGTGCTTTAGAAACTGTGAATTCGATTTTGAAAATGTTGGCAAGTACTTCAGAAGCAATAGGCTAAGCGTCAGCCAGCTGGATTCATAACACAAAATATGGGGGGTAAAAAAGGCACAGGTAATGGAGCATTCACACACGCTCTTACCCCTCACTGCCACACACACACACACGGCAGTTCTCAGCAGGAAGAGAATTGCTCAATGTACCATAAAGCTCAGCATAGCTTAAAATTCCATAAAGCTCAGGTGTGCCAGCCAACAGTTGTTAGCCAACAATCTGATTCCTTTAGAAATGAGTTCTAGGACTGCTCCGGAGTGGGCCAAATCAAACTCATGTACTAAAGAACATTGTAGCATAGAATTTATTACTGGATGATGACATTGTGGGTGTTTTGTTTTCTTGAGGCTTTCCAGTGTTTTCCCAAATGTCTGCAATGTGAATGGAATACTTTTATAGTCATTGTGGGAAGCTCATTGGGAAGATAGTAAAAACCAGGTCACAAGGTAGAGAATAAACCTGGAGTCTGTTTATTTTCACCATTCTTCCTGTTCTTCCTGTCATAAAAACAATAAAAGAGAAGTGTAGGCATCGAGAGAGTGTGCTGCCACCCATGACTCCTGCTCCTCTATGTTTGACCTTTTCCCCCTGACTTCCCAGTCCAGGTCCACATTGTAGGATTTTTTTCTTCTATAATTGCTGTAACCATAAGAAATTATAACAGTATTTTTCCACTTACATTATATGTAAAAAATTAATGCACTCTTGTGTTTCATCATTTATGATTATTTTTGATTTTTTTTTTTCTTTTGGTGGTACCAAGGATCGAACTCAGGACCTTGTGCTTGCCAGGCAGGTGCTTACACCACTGAGCTATATCCATGGCTGCATTATTTCTTCTATAAGATATTCCCCTGCAACATTTCACCAAGTGTGAACTCCCAGCTCACTTTCTGAAGGCTTCCAGCACCTGTCCCCCCACCCCCCAGGAGGTGAGCAGCCTCACCCATGGGGGTGCCCCGATGCTCCAGAAACACTGCCTACCCTCCTGAATTTCTCCATCATTGCTCTAAAGCCAAATACCATGGGACACATGAGGCCCACTCATGGCCATGCACCCTTTAGGATGGGATGGATGGGTCTGGGAGTGCGTCATCAGGGCTTCCTGTGTGGCCATCATGCACTCAATGGGGCTGGGCCATGGCACCATAAACCATAGCCGTGTGTGCAGCCTGTCAGTACCTGGTACTTTGTCACGTGGTCCATAACTGTAAGTGCACTGAAGACGTGAACCCAGAGTCCATACAAGGGCTGAGCTAGCTGGAGGGCCAGAGGGCACAGTGTTGGGGAAGGGCATGTGTGCCCATAGCACTCACCCAGGTCAAGTGTGCACACGGGCACACCTGCTAGCTTAGACTGACAGCTCTTTTTGAGACCCTTTTTGGGAATCTGAGGGAAAGTATGGGCACCTTGGTAGTGTTATTTATAGAGATGTGTTCATCCAGTTCAGGATTTCTAGCTCCAGGAACTACCTGCAAGCCTTGCACTAAGTCCCTGGTGTGCTTGAACCCCTTTCATCACTCAGTGAGGAGAACATGAAAGCTGACGAAAGGCCTGATGCATAAGCTAGTGCTTTCTCAGAACCATTAGTCAGCATGCCCTCTTCTCCCTCCTCCATAGGCGCGGACATCACTAAGCCCAGCCCTGTCCAAATGCAGCCCCCAGCCTTCCTCCCCGAACACTTGGGATAACCCACTGCAGTCATATCTGCACAGTGCAAGGAGCAGCTTATACATGTGGTGCTGGAATGCAGCACAGTCCTGAGCAGTGGCCCTTGCTCTGGATGAGAGGACCGCCCAGCTTGCCAGCTTCCTGCTTTGCACTCAGGACTGTGGCTGTACTGTCAGCTAACGGTTGCATCAGTTAGAAATGTCACCAGGGCCAAGTCCTCCAGTTCTCTATGAGTTAGCTCCCGTTAACCCTGGGCTCTGGCCTACACCTTAGGAAGTAAGGCCGTCACAGCCTGTACAGGCTGTCGCAGAATTTGAGCTTGCACCAGTTGTTGTCCTTGGAGAATGAACCTCACTTGCTCAGCCCAAAGTTTGAGGTCCTCTGTGCGTCCTTCAGCAGGCCTGAAGCAGGTGAAATCCTTTGGTGGGGTTACAGGGTAGCAGTTGAGCTGCTCCTTTGGTTCCTCAGGGCACAGCTCTCTGTTTGCTGTCTAAGCTCCTGTGTGCCAGTCTACCACCTGAGTTACACTACATATTTTCTGAAGTTTATTCCTGTTTTTTACTCAGTCAAGCTTTCTGAGGTCAGAACTCATGTTTTATTCTTTCTGCAGTACTGACCGCCTTCTGTGTGTGCAGTGCTGTGATCCAGTGGTGTTTTGGAGTGCATGTGGTAGGTCAGGCCGAGCATAGGACACGCGTGGCTCAGTAGAGCTGCCTACTCAGCAAAGACTGTGGTGGAGTCTGGCTCCCAGCTCCCGCCTTAGCAGTGTAGCCTGTGGCAGGCAGTCAGCTCACCTGTCTGTTGGCACTCTCGTTGGCAAAGCAAGTGGATGATTCTTTCAACTATTGTACAGCTCTGATACTTGCTGAAATATTCATAAATTCCAATGAGAAGGCTGAAGCTTCCAAGTACCTAACAAAAACCAGTTCTTTGATAACTGGGTGTCCTCCAATCCAGTTCAGTTTTGATGCTACCCAGAGTTAGATCCTACAGGTTAAGAACTCAGGTCCACAAGTGTCCCTACTTCACACACCAACCATAAGTCTTGGTTGTCCCCTCACCACCCCACTTCTACTTAGATACCTACAAATTCAAGGTTGCCTGCCACTCCCCTTAGGTTTAAAAATTGACCAGAATGTCTCATAGAACCCAGGAGAGCTGACTTATGGTTGTGTGCAGCTTGAAGCGGCCACATGGCAGGAGCTGTAAGGGCACGTGTGTTACAGTAGGTGGGCAGGGCTCTGGCTGCGGAGTCAGGCTGCTGCCTTTCTAGTGCATCGGTATCTCCCCAGCCTGGAGGCTGACCACACTGGGGCTCTGGCAGCTATCTCGTGCGATGACCTAGTGGGACTGATAATCATTGGCCATGAGATTAGACACAGTCCCCTTTCCTGGACAGAGTGGAGCTGAATGTCCCACCCCTCCATTTCTGTGGTTGGTTTCCCTGGCAACCAGCCCATCCTGAAGCCACCCTGACCTGTGAGTCACTGCTGAAGCTCAGGCTCTGCAAATGACCAATCACTCCTGACTCAGGAAAGCCCAGTGCTTACAGAACTGCTGGTAGTCAGAGACAAAGATTGAATCTATTTTTTTTTTATTCTATAGATTGTATTTTAAAAATTGTAATCAGTAAAGTTCATCTCTTTTAGAGAAATGTGACAAATTTTTAGTGGGTTTCATGTAGCTGCAGTTTTTCATTTTTGTCATTAGTAGCTGAGACCAGGCACACTGTCCTGCGCTAAGCTGCTTCTGCAGGGAGAGTTCCTGAAGCAGGAGAGAGCAGTCTGCTTCTCACTGAAGTGGATTTCAGAGTCTGACGCAGGAACAACATGGCACATAGTCACATCGGTAAATCTTTGTCCCTTCTTTGGCTTTTTTTCACCAAGGAACCAATGCATCAGTCAGATGAAAGAGGTGAAGGAGCAGTGTGAAGAGCGAATAGAAGAGGTCACTAGAAAGGGACATGAAGCTGCAGCTTCCAGAAAGAGTGAAAGAAATGACCAACATCAGCAGGTAATGGGGTTTTCTGCCTGGAGGGTCCAGAAGGCATGGTTATCCTCTCACCAGGCTTCTCCTTCCCTTTCTCTGCTATCTGATTTGCTGTATCACTGCTCTCCACTCTGGGTTTGTTCTGAGATGCAGCACAGCAAAGTCTGGCCCCAGCATGCCAAAGGCTCACCCTGGGCCCAGGTCCCAGACTCAGGGCTGTCTGGGAGTTACTTCCTTGAACACACATGGCTATGAACAGGATAGGAGGCAGAGGCTGCTATTTATGACTTCGAAGGTGCTGAGGCCAGTGGAAATGTTAAGTACCATGGTGAGCATGCCTGATCCAGGGTGCAGCTGGGTCTCTCCAACAGCACCTCCTATGCTGTCACCTCTCTCCCATGCCACCCCAGCCAGGGCCACCATGGCAAAAGGCCTTCCTAGAGATTGTTGATATTTACTACTACAGGAACTTTATTGAGGCATAATTCATATTTATATGCTTAGCTCATACAAAACTTATAATTCAGTGGTGTTCAGTATATTTATGTTGTGCAGGCATTGGCATGACCAAGTTTAGAATGTTTTGCTGCAAAGAAACTCTTCTTTTACTCCTCACAGCCACAGAGAATTACCAGCATCCTTTCTGTCAGTATGCATTTGGCTATCTGTAGATTTCCCATCAGTGGAATCATACAATGTATGCATAGCCTTTTGTGTGTGGCTTCATTTCCTTAGTGTAATACATTTAGGATTCATTCATATGGATTCATTTCATTAGTTTCATTTTTTATAGATGAATAATTTTCCATTGTGGATGCTTCATATCTTATTTACTGACAGTTGGTGGATATTTGGGTTTCTGCATTTTGACTATCATGAATAAGCTTTTTGTGTGGAAATATTTTCATTTTCTTGACTAATACCCAGGAGTGGAATTCCTGGGTCATGTGATAGTCTATATTTAATTTACTGAGAGACAGCCAGACCATTTTCCACAGTGGCCATGCTGTTTTTCATTCACACCATCTGTTTCTGAGTGTTCCTTTTCTTTACACATTACATCCTTGTGAACTGTTGTTCCTGTCTTTTTTAGCATATCCCTTCTAGTACACATGAAGTAATACATGAGAATCTTAATGCTTTAGTGGCTATTTGTGTATCTTTGGAGAATATCTGTTCAAATATTTTGTTCATTTTTAAATTAAATTATTTTTATTATTAAGTTTTAAGTTTGTATTATATCCTACATATAAAAAGATACATGATATTGGATCTATGATTTGCAAAGTATTATGTTTTCCAGTTAGGTAGGGCAAGAGCTGTACTACTGAGCCACATCCCAGCCCCATTTTTCTAATTATATAGGTTGCTTTTATAATTTCTTGGTGGTGTATGTTTGACCCATTTTGAGTTAATATAATTTTGTACATGGTGTGAGGTAAGGCTCCAGTGTTAGTATTTTCTGTGTACATATCAACTTGTCTTAGTACCATTTGTTGAAAAAAAAAAAAAAACAACACCACATGATTGTCCTCTTCCTCACTGAATTATCCTTGCACCTTTGTCAAAAATAAGTTTATTGTAACTAAATCAGTTTGGGGCCAGCGAGATAGATGGACTGAAGAGCCTGCTTAGGCAGGCTCAGGGACCAGGGTTTGATTTCCAGTGTGCCATACCAGCCCCACCCCTGGGGCACACTGAGATGGTGATTGAGTCTGGGTGTGGTGGTGCACACCTGTAATCCCAGCGCTGTGGTCTGCAGTAATGTCCCCTTTCATTTATGATACTAGAGATTTATCTTCTGAAAGAACAAACTTTCAGTTTTATAGACTTCTCTCAACTTCATTTTATCAGTTTCACTGATTTATGCTCAAATCTTTATTTCTTCTACTGACTTTATATTTAATTTGCTAGGCTTTTCCCAGTTTTCTAAGATTTGAATTTACATCTTTCTTCCTTTAATATATTCACTCAGTGCTCCAAATTTCTTTCTAATCACTGTTCTCACTGCACCTTAAACATTTTTATAAATTTTGTTTTTATTTAGTCCAAACTTCTCTTGAGAGTTCTACATATTTTTACTATGTGCTATTTAGAAGTGTGTTTAATCTCCACTATTTTGGAATTTTCCAGCTCTTTCTAGTATCAGTTTTTAGTTTCACTGTATAATGATGGAAGAATAGGTATTGATTTCTCTTCTTTTAAATTTGATAAGGTGTTTTATGGCCCAGAAGGTGATCTGTCTTACTGAATATTTTCTGTGTGCTTGAGAAGAATGTGTGTTCTGCTGTTTTTGAATGAAATTATCTGTCGATGCTCATATCCAACTGATTGGTGTTGAGTTCAACCATATCCTTACTGATTTTTTACCTGCTAGATCTTTCTAGTTCTGAGAGAAGGGTATTGAAGTCTCCACTAACCACAACAGATCTATGCTTGTTTGTCCTGGTAGTTTTACCAGTTTCTACCTCCTGTAGTTTGATAATCTGTTGCTAAGTGCACACACATTGCTACTTGTTAGGGAGTACTCATCCTTTTATCATTATATAGTGTTCCCTTTTATCCTTGGTAGTTTTTCTTGCTCTAAAGTCTAGTCTGTTGAAATTAATATGGCAACTTCTTTCTTTAAATGATTTTTAAAAATGTATTGGTGGGGGCATGGAGATGGCTCAGTGGAATAAGCGCTACCCTGGCAAGCGCAAGGGCCTGAGTTCAATCCCCAG
>NDGM011193145.1:0-20026 GCA_002564305.1 Octomys mimax | reverse complement strand
AAAAAAAAAATGAGAAATTTCAGAACATTTGGATCTCCCTTTATCAGAATAGGGATGTTAAACCAGCAAGGTCCATGGAAATATTTCAAAATCCAAAATTGAAATCTGAAACACTTTTCTTTTGTCTGTCTGTCTGTCTGTCTGTCTTTCTTTTCTTTTTTTTTAGGAAACGGGGATTGAACTCAGGCCCTTGCACTTGCGCTTATTCCACTGAGCCATCTCCCCGCCCCCTGAAACACTTTTCAATCTAAGTACTTTGGAAATGAAATATTCAATTTGTATTAGCCAGATCAAGGAGATCAAAGTGAAAGGGCAATAGTTATAGAGGAAAATAAGTCAGTATTTAATCAAATTTTAAATTGTGTCAGCGCTCGGGACTACTGCGCATGAGTTGGGAGGTAGAGTTCAATCTGAATGTAAGATGTACAGAACTGAAGATGGAGTTTTCTGAAATAGAGAACTTCTAGCATTCAAAAGGATTCAGCAGGTCCTCTTTAATTTTATCATAGCTACTACAATTTGGAATGTTAGCTCCTCCCAAAACTGAACACAAATAAATAAAATTTCAGAAGTATAAGTCCAGGGGCTGGCGAGATAGCTCAGTGGTCCAGAGAACTTGTTTAGGCATGGTTTGATCCCCAGCACCTCATGCTGTGCCAGCTCTGCCCCTAGGGCAGGCTGAGCTGGCCTAAACAGTATAATTTCAGTACTTGGCAAGAGAATGGACTGAATGTCTAAAGGACATTGTACCTGACTTTAGAAAAGTATTTTCTCTAGGCTATGGACACGCCTTACTCCTTTCTTTCCTTCATTCCCAAGTTCAGTACAGACCAAGCTACAGCTAGAGGCTACAGGCTGCTCCTACCACTCATACCTCTGTCTTTTCACTCAACGGCTGCCCATGGTCCTGTGTCTCGTTGGTACAATCGTATCACATTTAGTCTTTTCTCCTCAAGGTATTTCCTCTACATTTTCCATGGCTGACCAAGACTTTTTAAAATGCCTCTCTCCAACTTCCTGAATCCTGTGTTCAAATGGACTCCTCCAAATCTTTCTAAGTGCTCAAGCCCTGTTGCAGTACATCCCACTGCCTCTACGCTACGGGCCACCATTCTTCAGCTCTGCTCTCTATGAACCACTCCTCTCTCTATGGAGCCAGGTTTCGTCCGGCTTTAATGACCAGGCTCTATGCAGACTGCTTCTTCATGAATGTTCCTAAGTTCAGAAAACCTGCTAAGACTCAGACCCCCATTTACAATTCTCTTTATGTATATGCACAAAAAAAGAATCACACACATTTTTTTCCTATTTTCCTGATTCATATTTTCAATTTCCTAATTTCTTTTACTTTCTGTTCCAAAATAGAAACTACTAATTTTACTGATAAATAAGTCTTCTCTCTAGTCTCATGGTTATCATTTTTTCTTCAGGATCTAATTCATGCTCTCTTAACCATACAAGGGATTTCTTCCTTTCAATTATTATTCTGTTATATAGTTAATGTTAACCTTCAAGAATTTCTACACAGAAAATGTATGTATCTTGGCATAGTTGCCAAGGGCCACCACATTTAAAAAAAAAAAGTTCCTTACCACATCTAACAACTTATATCACAATGAACTGTTTTGCTGTTAGTCTAAGAAGCTCTCTATATGTGTTCTTTCAATGCCTTACAAGTTCCACAAACTTTAGCTTTTAAAATACAGCTATTCACCAAGGTTCCATTTAAACACTGCCTTCTAAACTGGAAGAAATCAGTCATTCCAAAAAATATAGGTAAAAAACAACAACGAAAAACTAAATGTAAATATTTAATTTAGTTCTTTATTCTCCTTTTTAAAGGTGAACCACAAATTATTTTTTAAATTTTGTATATGCTTCATTTACTTTAATGAAACCATCAGTGCTTTCCAAGAACCGATTCTTGGTCTAGGATTTCCAGACCTGGAACTATTTGGGTTGGAGGTACATGGCTCTGTGGCCTAGGGCAGTGGAAGGGAGCCCCACTATAGCCAAAAATTAAAAAAATAAATGAGATTTCTAAGAAGTCCCTCTACTCACATTCTGTACTTGCTTAAGCTTTTTCTCACTTATTTTTATTTTTGTGGTACAGAGGATTACGTATTTTGCATTTACTGTTTTCAGCAAAGCACTGCTGAATAAAGTAAAAAGCTCGACCTTTTCATGGGCTGAGGTCATCAAGACACACATGTGTGTTTCTCTTTGACAATCACTGAACATGATTTTGCAAAGCTACATGTTCTAAAAAATGTATTTTGTGGTGCACACTCTCTATTCTCATTGAACGTCAGCAGACACATAGGTGAACACATGCCCCATTGCCTCTTGCTTCCCGTTCTTATCACTTGCCCAGGAAAATGATTGATGAAGACTTTCAGACTTTCTCAAAGAAGATGAAAAACTTGTACATTTCCACCCTTCTCAGAGGCAGAATAAAGAAGGAAAGAAAAGCAAAGAAGACAGGAGTGTGGCAGGAGAGACGAGAGACACATATTGGTAAAATACCTGGCACATAGGGCTTTGCAAAGAGCCTCCATAGTCAGGCAACGTGTGCTTCCCTTTAGCCTGTCCCCGCATTTGGCAGGTTCCATGCTGAGGTTGTTTGGTTAGATAGGAGTAAGTACAACTTGCTGATCCAATGAAATTCTTCACCAAGAAGCTTGGTGATAATAATATTGGTGAATCAAGATGGAAGTGTAAGCAAAGTTCCTTCCGAAGAACACAGATTTTTCAGCCCCAATCAAGATACAAAGCAGCGTGGTAACAGAAAGGAAATAGAGCTACATGACTCCGAGTCCCTTGGAGAGCTGAATTGGTTGGAGGAGGGATAAAGGAAGAGGTCATACTTTAAATAATTCAAAACCAGTTCTCTGATATTCCTAGTATGGGGCAAAGTATGAAGGCAAAAGCTCAGTGTCTATTGGGAGAGGAGCTGAAGAGAAGACATATTCATCTCTGCAAAGGGCTAAGGTGCCTGAGAAGTGGTCACACATATTATTAAGAATTGGTCCCGAAAATCTGAAGCAGCCGAAGGACTGTGTCACTACAAACATACTGCTTGGATACGACTCTTGTCTGTAAAATAAATGCTGGCCCGCACACACAGGCGACTGTATGAAGTGTGGGGAAATGGTTATTTCGAGAGCAGCATCAAGAGATGATGAAAGGAAAGGGCAATTAAGAACCAATCTGGGGGGAAATCTGAATTCTATTATGTAACTGATGAAACAGTGAGAGAGCACCCGGAAGAGAAGGAGACTCCACCAAAGGCAATGCTTTTAAAAACTGGTGGAAATGTCTGGAAGCCTTCAGAAGCCAGGTGAGAGAGCAGAGCAGTCTGCACGACAAGATTTCTCCCTCTGGTAGATGTTCTGAATGTGCTTTCTGAAATGTTCATAGAGCTGTTTAAAGAAAATTCCTCTTAAATACCTAAGGATTCTTTTTTTAATTATTATTAAAGAAAAAGACGATTTTCAGGATCTTATCTCCTTTCAAGTTTTGCCTTAAAACCTTGAACTGGAAAGAGAAAGCATGGCTGTACATTAAAATTCTGGGAAGGGTGTCACTTTGTTTTAAAATGACATCCTGCACACAAAGGTAAACCCGACGGCCTTTGTGTTTTGATTTTCCACAGGGGAATTCCCTCAGTCTGCTGAAGAGAGGCCCCAGTGGGCACGCTGATGCCTGATGCAGAGAAATCTTTGATACGTCTCAGGCTTCCTGAGCACAGAAAGCGGCTGAGGGGACTGAGTTGCCACGCCTGTCAGACTGAGGCCCTGATTAGAACGATCCCACTTGGAGAATGCATGTTAAATGTTAATGTAAACTGCCACTTCAGAATCCGCCCCTCCTTTAACATCTACAACTTCTTATCCTCACTCTACTTTAAACATTCAAAGCCTCTGAAGCATAAAATGACATAAGAGCAAGATGAATTACATAAAAAAGACAACTCATTATTTAGAGTACCTTAGGACTCTTCCTTTTTATTGAATTATTTTCTAACTTTCTTGACTTTTCACTGACAAAAATCCCTGGAAATTGCTGCCATTAAAGAAGCTGCTTAGGGCTGACGAGATAGCTCAGCAGACTAAGTGCCTGCTTAGGCAAGTGCCTAGACCAGGGTTCAGTCCTGGCACCACCTGCCACACCAGCCCCGCCCTTGGGCATGCTGAGCCTCCCCGGAGACCGGGCATAGCGGTGCAGGCCTATAATCCCAGTGCTGGGGAGGCTGAAACAGGAGGGCCATTGCAAGTCCAGGCTGCATGGTGAGACCCCATACCAAATACATAAAAAAAAAAAAATTAAAAAAAGGAAGCTGTCTGTTCTGCCCTGCTCCTCCAGCAACTGGGGGAAATCCTTCCAGGAGACCAAATGCCAGTACTCCCTACGTCAGTGTCTTCAAACATTTGGAAAAGCACTTTGCTAAATTATAGCTTGTTAATGTCTGTTGTAATCACACATGGGCTAAGGTCTATCAGGTATTTTGTAAGGAGAGAAGAGTATGTTGTTAGATAGTCACTGTAAGTGGATGAGGGCCAGAGACCAAGCGTGACTGTGTTATGGCCAACACTGTGTGCTATACTGATAGGTCTGAACCTGAACTACAGCCTGTCAGGCTGGACTTTCACATCAGAGCAGTCCACCTCAATCTGACAGGCTGTTATTACAAGGCAGTAAATGACAGCTCATGAGAAATGGGAAGGGTGCACCTCCATATCCCCCAAACTGGGACACGTGAGCATGCCATAGGAAACGCCATGTTGATTAACTTACAGACTCTGCGTGCTCCATCACTGCTAACACAAAGAAGACATATTCTTGGCCACTCTGGAGTTGCTTGTTTGTAAATCCACCATAATGTTTGTCATCCCCCAGGGTGAACTCGGTGGGAAGGACATCAAAGTGAGCTGCAATGTATGGCTTTAATTCAGCTTCTCTCCCGAAACGAATGCTTCTGCGTCTCCTAGATATCTCCTTAAGTAGCTTAAAGGAAAAAGTGAGAAACAGAAAAGGAACTATAAACAACTCAAATTCTTGACAGTTTAGTGGGAAACATTAACTTAAGAGCATGAATAAACCAAATACACTTTGTCCACACTTCACAAAGCATGCCAGCATCACTGAATCTCCTTTCAATATTTCAGTGCTTGTCTTCTTGCTAAGGTCAGATATAGAACAGCTTCTGGAAGGTGCAGTGTATAAACACGGGGCAATTATATCTTTCCTAGAGCCTTGTCTCATTTCTACATAATGAAATTCGCTTAAAGAACAATAATGCATTATAACTTCTCTAAGGAGAAAAATAAGCTCAGTTCAAAAAAGTTTGCCTTGTAGGAGATCCATTTTAAAAGCACTAACCTCAGATAAACCCATCTAAGACTTTAATAGGATCAGATTTTGGAAGAAGCTAGTGTCATTCAGAGCATGTTTAGTAATTCCATAATTCTCTCAAATCAACAAAAGCAGAATCTAATAATTTTTTCTATTTTAAAGAGATAAAAAACAAAATAAAAGCAAGACAATTCCAAAACATGGTGAGGGGACATTATCAATGGTTATTATATTGCATATTGTTATCTTCAAAGAAGCTGCTCAGATTACCAGGTACAGGCATGAAAACTGATCAGACAATGCAAGCACTGTTTCTTTCAGTGAACTAACAGGAATAAGTAGTACCATTATCTTAGTCACTGTGTGTGTGTGTGTTAATTTCTTTTTTCCCTGTTTTCCTTCTTTTCTCTTTTCCCCAGCTCAGTTGCTAATTCCTGTTGAGTGGTTTCTTTTCCTTTCACAGGACCTACTGTGCCATCAGGCACAGTATTTACTCTTTCCATTTCTAACACGAGGAAGAAGATCCAATGTTTATACGCACAAGTCTCATTTATTTCACTTCTATGGTCTCAAGTTGCATCCACGCAGCCACATCAGCCTTGTGTTTGTCTTTCTTTATAGCTGAGTAGTACACCACTTTATAAAAATACATCCTTTATATCCATTCTCTGGTTGATAGACATTTGATTTTTTTCCAAGATTTAGCTACCAATTGTGTTGATATAAACACGGGTACGCATATATTACTGTGGTATGATGTTTTCAATTCTTCTGAAAAATACCCAGAAGAGGACTAGCTGGGTTGCATGGGACCTGGAATCCTAGTTTCTCTTTTCTTTGGCCAGCTCAGCCTGCCCTATGGGCCTGGCTGGTGTGGCACACGGTGCCAGGGATCGAACTGCGGTCCCCTCCACCTGTGTAAGCTTGTCTAAAGCAAGTTCTTTAGAACACTGAGTTGTCTCACTGGCCCCTAATCCTAGTTTCTTGAAGAAACTCCACACTGATTTCCACAGTGGCTGAACTCGCCTCCACTCCCACCAACAGTGGAGAAGGTTCCTTTGCCTCCACAGTGCCTCCAGCATTTGTTATTGCTTGATTTTTTCTTGATGACAGCCATTCTTTCTGGGGTGAGAGAGAATCTTTGTACTGTTTTAATTTGCATTTCTCCCATGCCCAATAATTTTAAATTTACATATAATGTCAATCATTTCAAAATTCCTGGCTTGATTTGCCTTCTTTATGAACCAGGTGGTGTGGGGTTGCTCATATTCCATCCCAGACCCAACTTTTCCTCTCAGGGGGCTTTGAATAGCTTGTCAAGTGACACAGGATAGATAAAAATTAATTTCCATATTATCCTGAAGAAGACACACCACACATGTACACATACTTCTTGTATTTCTAAAACTAAGTCCTTTGTGTTGAGATAATCTAGGGCTTGTACTGACTCTTTGACTAGACGAAAAATCATATTATTGATATACTATGATAACTGATTTCAAAATGGTATCAAAATTGCCTCTGCCACCTTCTCTGCTGCCATATTGGCATCTGAAAGTGCTTAAAAGGGAACTAATCTATCAGTGTGGGGTGCCTCTTGAAGTAAGCAATACTTTTTAAACTTTGTTGAAAATAATTTTTAACCTTTATGGTTTAATTTCTGTAAAGAAAAGGCCATGTAGTGCAGGATAAACTGGAAAAAAAAAAAAAAACTATCTGAGGACATCTTGTTTTCCCCTTGAGAAACAAAATTAAGGAATTTATGAAAACTGCATCAAAACTAATTATTCCCCTGGATTTTGTGAATGGAATAGTTGTGGTAAACACCAGGCGTGATACGTACTGAGCAGAGTAGGGTTCTGGCAGAATCAAGGGCAGGTTTTTGTGCTACAAGGCGGAAACAGCATCCGAGGCCCACTGTGTCCTTCTGCAAGGAATCTGATGCTTTCCACTCTCTATGCCAAGTTGCAAACACATTCTGCTGGTTGTCCCCATGACATGGAGAAAGCAATATTCTCTCCCCAAGTTATTTGTCAGTGATATTTAATTGACAAAGCTGCAAAATTTTCTGTGAAATTTGGGTCTATTAATGCAGTTAAAATGCATGAAACATAAGCACTTAATGAAAAGCACACTGGACTGGACATGGCTGGTTGGAGATGTGCGGACCATCAGGCGATGGATTCTGGTAGGATTTTCTGCATGCCAGTAGGTCAGAAAGGAGCAAAGAAAGATTTGCTACTTCCCTTCCTTTCTGGGATCAAATCTGTATTTACTAATGATAACGCTGACATCACTAGTTACCACGTGCTAGGCACTACATGTCAGCTGCTGTTCTAGGAGTCCTAAATGTGTCATAGATCATTCATCTCCCATTAATAATGCTGTAACATAGAATATAATGAACCTCATCCATAAATGAGGAAACTGAGGCATAAAAGGAAGTCCCAATGGATAATGACTCAGTGGAAAAAAATGAAATTACAGGAGAGATCTCAATCTTATATTTACTAATGATGCTACCAAATGCAACAAAAAATCAAATGGTACATTTAAACTCTGATAATCCCAATTGTTTTCACTCAGTCTGTATTCTTGAGCATCTCCTTTCATTAACACAGATGAATGTTTTGTTTCCTTTTCCTGGATTCTTTGACACACTAATTTTTAAAAATCCTGATGTGTCATATTTAGTATTATTCTCAAGTAATCATTAGAAAGGCTATCGCTGGTGTGCAGCAAAGGATGAGCCCTACTACGCAGGGGAGAAGCCCACCGCGGAGGAGCTGAGCAAAGGCTTGAAGCTGGCTAATCAGAAACATTCACCATCAGTTGTTGCTGTGCCTGCCTCTCTCCTTCTCCTTCACTGATCAAGCCCTGCCTCGATTTTATTCATGTTTCAGCTGCAGACAGCTGTCACAATTCTTCCAACTCACTGTCATGCTTATGAGGATGTTACACTGCTGCGCACTGCGAAGACTCAGAGGTGGTAATCCAGAATGAAACTTTGGGCTGTTCCAGTGCTCCTTGTTCTAACACGGTCATTCATGAAGGGCAAATCCGGAACGTCACCCTGACTCTGTGACTTGCTGTCACCTCAGTAGGACACTTGCTGCATTGCACTTTCAGTGGCTTCAGTGAGTCCAGACGACAGCACTAAAGCTGGCCAGCATGCTGAAGTTGCAACCACAGATCACCATGTGTTTTTGCAATGAGTGTCTGAAGCACAGAGCAATGAAGAGCTTTTGATATACTACATGACCTTCCCTGAGTTCAGTATAACTGATATTTGGGGAGTCGTTCCGCCCAAAATTCATCTCAATTATCAGTGTCATCCCTGCCCACTGTGACCTTGAGCGCAGGAATCCCAGCCTAGGAATTCAGCATGTAGAGAGCACCCTTATGCAGAGAGAATAAATGAGCTCAGAATAAAATTTTGGGAGTAATTCTGTTTGGAAAGCCACTTTCAATATTTTATGGGCCTAGATCTGAGGCCTCCATGTGGAAATGCCCTTAGGCCACAATTCTATTTAATGATATGGTTCCAACAATTCGAATTATAGACATTTCTGAAAAATTACTTGGTCAAATACATTTAAGAAAGGAATACTGCTTTGTCACACTTGGCAGTACCAATCTATCAATAAAATTAAAATTCTTTTATTATCCATAGTTAGGTTATTTTTTAAAATATCTATAGGGCTCAAAAGTGCAAGGGTAAGCACAAAGTGAGGCCACCGCCTACTTTCATCTGCCCCCCTCCACGAGAGTTACAAGAGATATTGGAGGTAATTCCAGAAGATGTAGCAAAAGTCGTAGTTCTTATCAGCAATAATTCTCATTTTCCAGTCAATGCATATCTTATTTCTTCCCCCATTAATTCTCCTATGTGGTCTCAATTATATCAGTAAGAAAAGTGGGAAACAGTCCAGCCTGACCCCCAAATTCTGAATTAATAAAATGTTCTTTATCAACCTATTATATAGATTAATGCACCACAACTCGCAGGATGATTAAAATGACCCTTTGTTATGGGAAGCAGGAGCACAAACCTGTAGAAATTAATCGCAAGAAAGTTCAATGTCACATACCCCTATACTTTAATCCATTAGCCTTGCTACGTATTTTAGAGGTTAAATCACAGCTGTAAAAGAGAATCACTTTCCAGTATTATCAAATGGCTTAACTTCTAATGAGAACCCATTATTTAAAAATATTCGATATCATTTTTCTTGACTATCAGTGCTTTAAAACGAGGTAGAGATTCACAGGTTCTTCAAGTTGCCTTTGCATTTTAAATTCAATTCCAGCTAAAACGCACTCGTGACAATTCTCTTATTCAGTCAAAATTCAATTTAGATAGTAAAGAATGTCTCGGAATTAACTGATTAGTCCATTACAAGTAAATTTATGTCTTGTTTCGGAATAATTTTTTTTAAAAACTACTAATCACTTTGCATCTTCAGATGAAGGACGGCTGTTCCTCAATATCACAGAATGGTGATGTCTACACCTTTTTTATTAATAGAAAAAGTAAAATCATAACATCTAAATTGACAATATAACTAAAATGGTATCTTACTTTATGTGCCTCCAGGCACAATCTAATCACTGTATGGTGACAAAAAAAAGCATCAGCCTAACCTTGAACTCATCTCACCTCCTAAACCCAATCATATTTAACTCAGATAAATGAAGCAGACGGTGTTGAGCCCTTGCTGTAGAGCACACGCACATCTGCCACAGGACACCAACAGCCATCGTTTTGTCTGATCACAGGGTCTTTATGAAAATTTCAAACAAATGTTACCTCCTCCAGTACAGTTAAGGTATTGTTTTTCTTACTTCACCTGAGCTAATTTGAAAAAGAATACTGAGAAATAACATGTTATAAAATATAACCTGTGTAAGTAATATATATATATATATATATATATATATATACAATAAATATATTCATTTAGTTTTATTTTTATTTTTCCGAAGGGGAGACTAGCTATTTTTCTTAGGAACTTTTTCAAAATAGCATTTTGTGAAAATAACTAAGTCTCTCCCCTATTTTAATTGTGAATCTCAGTCATTAACTGTGGTTGTCTGGGGATCTGGTTTAATGCTCTTCACCATAGATTTTTCATTTAAGTGAAAGCATATAATTAGGTCTCTTTCAAAACACCAATACTCCATTTAGTAGGTGCCAAATAAAATACACCTACTGGTGTCCACATCTTGGCCACTATATTCATGCTAGTTGGTACTTGCTGGCTTTGGTTTTATTTTGTGCTCTGCTCAAAATGTTGTGATTTGTTTTCCTGTGCAGTTAAATGCACTTTTGACTCTGAAACCATACAGAATATGGAGCAAGTCAAGCCATGCAAAAAGTCAGTTGAGACCACAGAGCAGGCCAAGGAAGCCCTGCTGCGATGCACGGTTTGGCATCTGCAACAGCCTGAACAATGAGCAAATGAAGGAAGGCCTTGCAGGTCCTATCAATGGTGACTTGGTCTTCGCTGCAATTTGTTTAACCTTCCACGTTTTTGTATCATGTTTTACAAGGGGCAAAGGGGCAAGGTAGTTAGGCCAAGGAGGATTAGACAGGTTGTAAGCTTTATTGCAGCTTCACATCTTTTAATTAAAGATATGGGGTCTTTGTTCGGATGTCCAGAGTGCAGCCAGCCCACAGCACTGAGCCATCCAGCCAGTCAGACGTGCTAATGCCAGCACCCTGGATTAGATGCCCGAAGGTTTCCATAGAGAGAATGGAGAAGTCAACAAATTAAATATCTAATGGAACACAGACAATGAAGATACAGTTACCTCATCTAATTCCATTTCATCTGGACTCTCCCATGGCTTGATAAATTTCCCACGAGATTTCTTCAAAGGCACAATTATTATGTAGTAACCTCTGCACAGAGGGATAGACAGACAACAATAAGGTTAGCTGAAAGGCGAGAGAAAGGACATGCCCTCTAATCGTACCCAGACCTGTGATTGAGACCAAGGGTGAATTATGGATAGGGGAGAACGTGTCCATTTCTCACATGACAAATAACCACCTGTTTGTTCAATTTTAAAAGCAACATGGGTACACATTAATGTGGGGCCTTAACGATCTTGCAGGATGAGATCGCAACCATCAGCTGCTCTTCATTATGCACCATAAACAGAGCAGACATGGTTCATTAGGACCCCCGTGCAGGATGCACACGAGGCAGGTATATTGAAATCTACCACTGCAAACTGCTGAGTCAAATATTTTCTATGACATTAACTTACAACAGTTTTTAAAGGAGGATATATAATAGAATTACTTTTAGCCTAGATACAGATCTATCATTTTGTTTATGCAAACTTAGAACCCTTTTGGATAAAAAAATAAAATAAAAACATCCAGAATCTCACGATAAGATGTAAAAATTCTTTTCTCATCCCATTCTGAAACTTAAGTTATCATTGTACAAATTTGAAATTCCTAATGAAAAGCCTTTAATATAGGCCTCAGTGTAACAATAACTGTAGGTGAAGACAAAGCCAAGTGGGGGCTCATCACGGGAATGATCCACTACCGTGTATGTGCTGTACAAGTGCACACATTCCCCAAAAGAGCTAGACTACTAGAGACGGTGTTCTGTCTCCTAAAGACAGTGTGTACCTTACTCGTGGGTTCCTCCTCAGGGACCATGCTCACAGTACCTCTGTAAGGGCTGTGAACACAGCACGTAATAACTACGAGCACGCTGACCACTCTACTTTCCAGGGAAGATATTAAATGTATAATCTTTGTTTCTTTGGTGGTACCAGGGATCAAACTCAGGACATTGCACCTGCCAGGCAAGCACTTATTCCACTGAGCTATCTCCACAGCCCTAAATGTACAATCTTGTTTTTCTCTCCTTGCACAACAGTTTACAAACAGCCTTGGTATAGGCTATCAGGCTGTAAGATCGTCACAGACAAATAGATCAGGCGAGACTTAATAACTGCCCAAATTAAAACAGATAATAAGGAGATGCAAGCCTTCACAGTGGTTTTTGCCATTAATGCACCCGGAAGTATTGTTTTAACAGCTAGCCATTCATTTTTTTTTTTTTTTTAATTTGTGATTTTTGTGATTCTTTTGTACCAGGAATTGAACTCAGGACTTTGCACTTTCCATGCAGGTGCTTGGACCACTGAACTATATCCCCAGCTTTTCATTTTCTTTTTCATAACAGCCATTCATTTTCTTTACTACAAATAATGGTGGTCAGGAGGGAGAGAAGAAAGCCTTGGAGTGTGTGAAAGAGGTTTGTATGCATTATTCTATTAATTTAGTGGAGATTTATTATCCAAATGAAAACACACATGTGCACTACCATATAATCATCTACCTTTAAGAGAGAAGAAATCTCCCAGACAAAGCCAAGAAGGGAAGGGAGCCCCATACCACAGGGCTGGCAGCCCCTCACAACATGCGCAACAGAGCCCCTTTCTACTCCTCTCACAGCACACCCTGTCACAATCCCAGTAAATCCTTGGTGACAAAGGCTCTATCTGCATAAGCGTAGTCTAGAGCAGAGCTGAACACTACAGCAGAGCCAGCCTGGCTGGCCACACAGCACTGGAAATGCAGCCGGCTGCAGCCGACACTCTGGCTGGCAAGGAACACTGGGTTGGAAGGGTTCATGGAAAAGCAGAAAGTAAGGTATTTCAGAAATATTTTTATGATAGTGATCCCATGTTAAAACTAGAATATTCTGGATCTATTGGGTTAAGTGGAATAGACTATTAAGTGAATTTCACCTGTTGCTTTTTTATTTACTTACTTTCTGTATTTTAGGGAAGGGTCTGCAGGGTGTTCAGGGTCTCACTATGAGATTAGACTCGCAGTAATCCTCCTTTTAACAGCCTCCCAAGAGCTGGGATTACAGGCATGCACCACCATGCCCAGTCTCCACTGCTCAGTGCGCCCCGGGGGTGGGGCTTGCACGGTAGGCCCGGGGATTGAACCGCCAGCCCCTGAGCTTGCTTGCAGGCGCTTTAATCCACTGAGCTATTTGGCCGGCCTTCACCCATTGCTTTGTTGTTACTGTGGCTTCTACAAAGCCTACAGTTTCATGAGGTGTCTCTCCCGGTGCTCCCTGTCCAGCGCTGCTGCAGCATACTCGGATGAAGGCGGTGGCAGCCTGTGGCACGCCTGGCTCAGAACATGGGTCTGCGCCTACTGTGCTGATATTCTTGAAGCTTAGTTGTATATTCTGGTAGATGATAGTAAAAATGTATCTGGCCATGTGGGGGAAATAAAGGTACCCTGAGTGCTCGGCAAACTATTCAGGGTGCAGAGCGCTCAACAGCTGCCGCCTGCTGCAGGCCAGGCTGCCCGCCCTGGTGAGGGATGCGTCTGAGCGCTCTTATGCATGAGGGTGGATGAAGTTTCTCAAGAGGTAGGTAGAGGAGCACGGGAAATGCTGCCCCCCACCCTCACGAATTCAAGCCCAATCAGTCAGTTACACCAGAATCCTTTCCATGTGCTCCGTGCATCTAGTCAACAGATACACATGTAGCCATTCCTTTTCCTTACTACAAATAATAATCAAGAGGGAGAGGAGAGTACTGGCCAAATAGCTCAGCGGATTAAAGCGCCTAAAAACAGGTGCAGGGCCCAGGGGTTTGATCCCCAGGCTTGCCATGCCGGCCCCGCTCCACCTGGACATGCTGAAACACAACTGAGACTGGGCGTGGTGGCGCGCACCTGTAATCCCAGCTCTTGGGAGGCGGCAAACAGGCGGATCACTGTGAGTCCAATCTAGTAGTGAGACCCTGAACACCTTGTATACTCTTCCCTAAAATATATTTTTTAAAAAAGGAGAAGACCTGGAGAGTGTGAAAGAGGCCACTGTCTTATTTTATGATTCAAGATGAGCATCCCTCTTTTCCTGTCCAGATTTGCCAACGAGTCCATCACGTGAAATGAGCACAGAACAGAGGCTGCCACTGAGTGTACAGAGTAACAGTGAGGATGGACCGAGGTGCACACCTGCCATAGCACCTTCTGCTCTTCATCCCGACTATAGTTGGGAGAGCTTCTCTTGTAATACTGCACATAATCAGAGAGCCTCCATTGTCCACTTCCAGCATCATACAAATCAAAGCCAAGCTGATGCATTCCATTTCGTTTTTCTTTGCTTCCATACACTGAGTTGCTGCTCCTGTCCACAAAGAAGAGCCCGTTCTTTCTTCGCTAGTGCTCCCCCACTCTCCACTTGTGGCTGGCATGAGAATTGAACCGCCTCCCCCATAGCAGTTAATTACCAGTGTGGTCAGGTATCTGTAACCTTTTTTCTCTACTGATTTTTAAAGCATTCATGGACAGCAGACAAAGTGAAGCTTGCTTCAAAGCAGCTCCTATGCGCTGAAAGAAGTGGAGCATTGACGATCTGAAATTCTGTGGTACCGAACGCTCACTTGCCTGGGCTAAATCAATGCTTTCAACTCTGTTCTCTGCAGCTGGACCTCCACAGACACCCGTGTCCTTCCCTAACCTGACGGCCAGCTCTCCTTAAGAATACTGCTTCTTCATCTCTCCTCTCTGGCCAGGAACATCACAAGCAGGCTTCAGAGCTGCTTTCCTGCTTCTCACTGGCATTTTTTCCCCTCTATCTTTTGTTGAAAAACAAAACATACCCCCCTAGAAGTTCACATAAGTCATCCATATGATGCTCTTCCCTCCCTGATTTTTGCCAGAGAAAGAGCAACTTCTCCAGTATCTCCTTTTTCTTATGGATGAGTTAGAGGGATGTGTGTGTGTGTGTGTGTGTGTGTGTGTGTGTGTGTGTGTGTGAGAGAGAGAGAGAGAGAGAGAGAGAGAGAGAGAGAGAGAGAAACTCTCCTTCCTCTTCGTTGCAAAGTCTGATATTAATCAGGGCAATCTGAACATCCACATGATTGCTCCAAGAACCAGCCCAGGCTCTCTCCTTTGGCTCTTCCATCCCGAAGCCTACCTCTTCTAACCTTGCTGAAATCTAGGGCTGTCACCCGCCGAGTTGAAACTACTGGGAGCTGTAGGAGACCTAGGGCAGAACAATGCCACAAACCCATGAGGAGCACGCTAAGTGAGGCCCTCCACACCACTAGGAAGTCAATCTTACTGTATTTCCCTAGCTTCAGACTTAGGAATCAGATGGCCTTACCTTCTATTTGCAGAGAAAAGGCAAACATTCACACAAGAATTCCCTCACCATCTCCCTACCTTCAACTTTCCTTTTGTATAGTCGAAGAGCTGGTCCTATGGTTTGACTCCAATGACCATTTCCTGAATTAGTTCCCTTTCTCCCACTTTCTTAGCAATCTTTTTAGCCCCCTTCCCCACTCTTTGCCTCTTGCAACTTCCTCTTCCTCAAGGGACCTTCCAGAGACTTTTAATGGCACACACTTATCTACCATTTACAAAGCCAAACAAAGCACATCTCTCTCCCTTCTCCTGCCCCTTACTGCCCAGATTCTGGAAGAACCTGAACTGCTCCAACTATTCTCCATGGCCTTCCCTTCCACACACGCCTGCCTCCACGGCCCTCTATGTCACTCCTACTGCATTGTTTATGTCAGTAACACTGCCAAGGGCTGCAGGGCCCACAAGGCTGTTGCCTGCAAAAGAGAATTTCTGATCTTTTCACTTAATCATCTTGGAATTTTACTCTCAGTAAGGACTTCTATGAAACAGTATCACACTTTTTTGGGGGGAGGGGGATAAAGCTTCTTGCTTCCCCTAGATTTAACCCTTGCTATGATAACCCGATGTCCTTATGAGGATGTCACTCAGGCCTCTGGCCAAGGACTTCTCTTCATGCTCTTTTTATTCATCCTAGGAGATCTTATTCCAATTCATGGACTAGGTTTTATTAGTTACATGCAAATTATTTACAGATTCATGTCTCCAGCCCAGAACTCTCCTCGACACTCCAAAGATTTTTTCAGAATCTAGCACTTTCTTCATTTCTATGTCACGAAACACCTCATTTTCACAGTGGGTAAAATGAAATAACAGGCCTTTAGAAGTAAATCCTGCACTAACACAGCTCCATAGCTGTTTTAGCTCAGGAAAGGTAGGGGTCATCACAACAGTCTGCCTTTCTCCCTCATCTCTCACTCCCAACCTGTCATCCGGGTCTCTCACTCCCAAATCCTCTCTCCCGTGGTGCGCTCTGTGGGCTCTCTCCTGCCAGGACTCAGGTCGCGCTGCATTTTCTCCGGCCCGGCAATAATCTCCCAACTTTCTCCATTGACTTTAGCCTTCTCTCGTCTGGCTGCTGAATGTTTCATGTTACAATACAAAATCGATTGTGCCATTTCTACTCTTTAAGGTGTTTCAATAGAGCTACCTTTCACTTCAGATAAAAGCTGAATCATATTACAAGACCCAGCTCAATCCTTCTCTCCACAGCATCTGAGCTATACTTCCATGAGCTTTCGAATTGATTTTGATCAATTCTGTCATTAAGCTCTTAATCATTTTGTCTTCCCTGCCTAAAGCCTTCTGTTCCTCCACTAAGTGTAATGCCTCTTTTTCCTCAAATATTAATTACTTATTAGTTGCTAAGTGAAACTTTTCTTCACTGATTAGCTCAATTAGTTCTATTACCTGGTCTCAATAGACTATGTTTCAGTATAAAATTTTCTTATACTGCTTAAGATATGTTTATATATCTAGAAAACATATTACTACAGCAAACAAACATATGATCTTCTCAAAATTAGTTTGATTTTATCACTGGCTAAGTTTTTCACTCCAAAGTGGAACTGGGAAGGGTCTGTGATTCTCAGGGGCAAGTTTATCTTAAATCAGGTAGCAAAACAGTTTAGAGGTCCTTCTCCAACAGAATCTCCAACTCTCCATTTCATCAAGCTTTTTCTCCCTTCCAAATGACACCTGCCCCCCCACCCCCGCGTGCTGGGTATACTGGTGCGTTCTTGTAACCCCAGCACGTGGGAGGCTGACGCAAGAGGAATACCACGAGTTAGGGCCAGCCCAGGCTATATAAGTGAGGTCAAGGCCAGCCAGCACTATACAGCGAGACCCTATTTCAAATAATAAATAAATAAATAAATCCCCAAGTAGATTTTATAGAAAATATAATACACAGTTTTTGTTTTCTTTACTAGTGTACAAAGGATGCTTGTGCTATTCTGTGGATATTAAAGAGAATAAAAAAAATTCAGATAGGAGGAAAGCTGGTAGTCAATATATACCTACAAATTCCTATAAAACAAATCATACAGAATGAAAGAATTAATTTGGAACGGAAAGAAAATACTCTGTAGCTGCCACAGCTTTATCTGTGAGTAAAATTAAACTGTACCTCCACCTTGCTTATTTGTTTCAAACTTGGAATTTAGGATCCAAATAACTTCTCCAATATAAATTTTAACTATTAAACTAATAGAAAAACAAATAACCTCAGAATCAATATATCTAGAAAGCCCAAGCCTACTTATCAAGTAAGCTGTGCTTTCCCAGTATGTTAGATTTAATTACGCAAGTTAAATCTAACCTTCAGAATTTTAATTATATTAAGTAAAGTTTTACTAATTTCATTTAATATGTTATCCTCAAGGGGCCTTGCTCCATATAATTATATGAGGAGGCAAGCTCTGGTCTCAGCAGCAGTCCCACTTCACATTCAGCCAGGCTTTTTGTATTAGAAGTCTGTCTTTGTGTTCTTGAACTCATTATTTAGCTGAGAGGTCAAAATCTGTCTCTGCCTTTAAAGATGAACACCAGTCCTTGCACACTTTTTCCTCCTATGGTCATCTGGGTATACATTGTTGATATCAAATTAATTCATGATAGAAAAACCATAGCAGGTTAAGTGATCTTTCCAGTCTCTGTGTTTAAATTAAACTCATTGGTTCTTGCTAGCTGTGCAGTATCAGCCAAGGAGCTGCTGTTTTCAGATATATTTTCCTCTTTTGTGCAAAAGTGGGGTGGCAATGCATTCTCCTTTCTGTCCCCTCTGGTATCTCATGACAATCTAGCAGTTGGCTCAGTGATATCACGCAGCACTGATCTGGCCAAGCAGGTTTTCTACGCAGCCCTGACTATGGCTACTTCTGAGGGGGCGCTTAACTGCTGAGCAAGTATCTTATGAGGGGTGTGGTGGAGGATCTGGGTTTGACTATAAATCTGGAGTAACAGAAGCCAGCTGTGAGTCAGGGTGTGAACCTTGGAGCCAGAGTGCCTGGATTCAAGTCCGTCTTTTTTTTTTTTTTTTTTTTTTTAGATCTGGGGATTGAACTCAGGCCCTTAAGCTTGCCAGGGAAGCACTTATTCCACTGAGCCATCTTCCCGGACCCTCAAGTCCTTCTTATTTTTTAAATGTATTTAGTACAGGGTCTACCAGTTCTCACTACACAGATTGTACTCATAGTGATCCTCCTGTTTTCAGCCTCCCAAGAGCTGGGATTTCAGGTGTGTGTCACCATGCCCAGTCTCATTTGCCATCTCAGCGCACTCTGGGGGCGTGGCTGGCACAGCATGGGGAGGGATCAAACCCCAGTCCCCTAGTGCTTGCCTAAGGAGGTGCTTTAGTCCACTGAGCTATCTGGCCAGCCCTTCAAGTCCTTTTTGATCCTGATACTATTTGTCTAAAGCAAACAGGCTACCTCACAATGAGCTACACTGTGAGGAAGAGGCTCTTCTCTGGATGGAATCTGGTGATGAGTGGCATGGCATTTAAATAGTGTCTAGTAGGACTTCTACCAGTATTAACTATTATGAATATCAACTACACGGTCTTGCCAAGGCTCCTGGTATCTCTGGGCCTCACTGTATCAACAGTCATTAGAAAGAGTTACACCAAGGCCAGCGAGATAGTTCAGCAGACTAAAGTTCCTGCTTAGGCAAGCTTAGGCAAGTGCAGGGACCGTGGTTTGATACCTGGCACCACATGCTGCACCAGCTTTGCCACCAGGACATAGTGGTGCATGCCTCTAATCCCAGTGCTGGGGAGGCAGAAAACAGGAGGAACACAATGAGTTTGAGCTGTGGAGTGAGACCCTGCTACAACCAAATACATTAGAAAGCAAGCAAGCAAGCAAGCAAGAGTTACCACCTCTTGGGTTATTATGAGGTCTAAGTGAAGTCCTCCAAAATCCTCATAATTGTAACATACTATATACTTTTAATATTTTGACAAATGTGAATTTTTCTTCACTAGTCTATGAATAGCAGTACACAAATTCTGCAAAGCCACACTGCAAGCCATAGTCCCACAAATGCCTTCTTCAAAAAGAAGTAAAAGTAGATTCCCAAAAGTCAAATTAATATAAGCAATGGAATTTAAAAGTTCATAAAATACTCTCCTCCGTTTCCCTTTTTCCTAAGCATAAAATTATTCCTAGGGCCACAATTTGCACAGGTGCCTTCTGGGAGCTTTGCTTATAACCATAGTGTATGGTATGTTTTTTGTTTCCACCTAGAACAAAATTCTGCTCTACAAAGCCAAGAAGCTCTGTCACCACCACTCACTCACCTCTGAAATTTTGCTGCATTTTATGACCAGCATTCTGTCCCCTAACTCTATGGAAACAATAATATTAAAGCACCTAGAATTCCTGGTACAGACACTGCCCTGAGCTTACAATTATTTCAGGAAGAATTTACCCTTTCTTCGGGGGTGAGCCCCACTTCTCTACA
>NDGM011193140.1:0-13411 GCA_002564305.1 Octomys mimax | reverse complement strand
AAAAAAAAAACTTTTCATTAATCCAAGATAATCATAATTAACATTTTGGACTAATTTGTTTCAGGATTATTTTCTACTTATTTATTGCTATTATTACCTACTATCTCCTGTAATATTATTTTAAACATTTCCCTTTGTCATTAAAATTTTTCAAAACACAATTGCTATTTTCTTTAATGAGCATATCCTTACCACTGTAACAAAGTAAACCCTCTCCTTCATGGGTCCTGTAAACCAGTGGAAATATACTGGTTGCATACCCCCGTTTTCCATCTTTGATCACTCTACCTGAGAATTCATTCTATTTTTTTTTTCTTTTTATGAATTTGGTACAGGGTCTCACTACACAGCTGAGTGATCCTCCTGTTTTCAGCCTCTCTCCAACTGGGATTACAGGCATGTGACACCATGCCTGGACTTTGTGGCCAATTCAGCACGCCCCAGAGGCAGGGCTGGCATGGCATGGGGACCCGGGATCAAGATGTGGTCCCTGTGCTTGCTAAAGCAGGTGCTTAGTCTGCTGAGAAGAACTCATTCTATATAAGAAATTCTATATAGGAAATCATTCAGAACCAGACAGGGCAGATACTAAATTCAAATTCTATAATCCTAGGACTTGGGAGCCTGAGGCAGGAGGATCGCCACAAGTTCGAGGTCAGCCTGTACTATATAGGTAGACTATCTCAAATGACAACCAAACCTTCCATTCTGCTTGCCTCCTACCAGAAGATATTTATGTACATGCCCAGGAGGCCAAAGCTGAGAAGCCAACAGCTTTGCTCTTTGGGGAAGCTTTACATCTTTGCTCACTCCAAGCACAATCATGCAACACCTCCTGGGCACTGCTGCCAGTCACAGGTACCCAAAGATCGGGAAAAGATGTGGGGTCAATAGCAAGAGCGAGGAAAAGGATCTAACACGAAAGCCAAAGAGACATAAAAAAGTGAACTGAGGACCAGGAGATAGCTCTGTAAATAATGGCTAGAACAAAGCAACTAATATCCATTCCTGTACCCATACATGTGGCAGGACCAGCAGTGCTCTGTCTTGACCCGAGGTAAGTGAAACAGGGAAAGGAGCTGAGAGCTGATGGCCAGTCTGGCTGTGTTAGTGGCTCAGTTGAAAGGTTTAGAGGGAGCAGAGAATGACCTAGAGACAGGCTACTGAGTTCACTCATCCATGCTGCACCAGTGCTAATAGAGAACTACAAGTCACTGGCACATCATTAAAAATCAAACTCCAGCCAGGGAAATAGCTCGGTGGAACAAGTGCTTGCCTGGCAAGCACAAGGTCCTGAGTTCGATCCCTGGTACCATATATATATATATATATATATATATATATATATACATATTTGGTGTGCCAGGCATGGTGGCATATGCCTCAACCCCAGGACCCTGGGAGGCTGAGGCAGAAGTTTCACAAGTGAGCAACTCAAGACTCTATCTTCAAATAAAAACTAAAAAGGGGAGTAAGGACTGCAGATGCAGCTTCAACTGTGCACCAAAATCTCCCAGTGAGGATGGTGTCAGAGTCCCCAGATGTGTCTCAGGGTGAGACCCACAATCAGTTCTCCAGATATGCTGATCATTTCTCCAAAGATAACGCTGACTTCCTTAAATCTATTCAGGAAGTAAAACAGAAGTAGACAAATTATAAATGTGTTAACAAAATATACTTCATTTTGAGCAAAGATCCTATTTAGTCTGAGAGTACTACTGATAAGAGATCCCTAAATATTTCAAGGAAAAGGACCATTCCCAGTAGAGAAGCATGTGTGTAAGTATAAACCCGTGCTTGGCCTGTGTGTGCCCAGCAATGTGTGAGCAGTTGTGAGTAGTGTGTAAGCATGAGTGTGTAAGGAGGTGTGGGGTACTGAAGGGAGGGAAATAACAGAAAGAACATACACAGAACAGCCCAGCTGGGCCTGGCTGTGCACATCTGTAACACCAGCACTGGGAGGCCGAATTAGGAGGATTGCTGAGAGTTCGAGGCCAGCCTGGGCTACAAAGTGAGGTCAAGGCCAGCCTGAACTTCAGAGTGAAACCTTGTCTAAAAAAAGAGAAAGAAAGAAAGAAAGAAAGAAAGAAAGAAAGAAAGAATTCTAAATAAACTACAAGGAATCAGTATCTTTTAGAATAACATGGAAAACCTGATTCAGATAAAAGGAAAATAATTTTTAAATGCTACGAACATCACCAACACGATAACATAAATAATTTAGAAAAATTCCAATGAACCACAAAACAACATCTTCGCAGTGATCAAGTGATGAAACTAAATGACAGTGCGCGCCGTCCCTCGCCCCACTCAGCTGGCCTTCCGGAAGACCTTCGGTCAGTGCCTGATCCAGTCCAGCCAAGTCTGCTAATGTATCCGGAGCCCCAACCCCATGAAAAACGGGGTCTGGGGCAGAAGCGCACTGCCCTCTGCCGGGTGTTAACGCCTCCCAAGCCGAGTGGGCGTGTCCACACAAGCTCCTCCCACCCACCCCGCGCACCGCCTAAGGACCAGCCGCCACCTCCAGTTCTTGTATCGTTCTGCCTCAGTTCCATGCACCCCCCCTCCCATCCAGCACTATTAAGAGCAGCTCTGCGCCTTTCTGCCTGCGACCCCGCCCACATCCCACCAACCCTGATTACCTTTTCTCAGTCGCCTTCCCCAAACACACTGACCCATGATCCTCACACCCTGGCTTAGATGCCGCTTTAACCTGAAGATCACTTTCAATAGTTGCCACCTCTTTGGAGAGTCCAGCCAATGCCTATATCACCCTGCCCTACCCTAACACACACACACACACACACACACACACACACACAGAGGGAGATGTGCCGACAGAGATAGGAGTCCCGGGACATCAACCCAAGGTGAGCTGATGTTCCCTGCCCTTTTGCCACCACAAATTTTATTCCTGGCTGTCGCCCTAACTCCAGCCCGTGCTCATAGCCTAGCCCTGGTCCATTTGCCTCTACTTTTTACCTCACTCCCAGCAGTCAAGAATTGTTATTCTGACAGGCCTTACAGCCAAGATCTCACAAAAACTATGCTGAGCTTGGGATTCTTTGCATATGTCAGTAGTATACTGTATTAGTAATAATTGGCGTCAGACTTAGCATTTGTTGATAGTTTTCCTACAATCTTGATATGATCATATCATTTCTCAGGATATGATCCAAAGTTCCTCTCACCGGAGTAGCAAAAAGAGTTGAACTGAAGCGATACAATGAGGACCAGTGAGATAGCTCAGCAGACTAAGTGCCTACTTAGGCAAGCGCAGGGACCCAGGTTCAATCCCTGGCACCACATGCCACACCAGCCCTGCCCCCAGGTACACTGAGCAGGCCACCAAGTCCAGGTGTGGTGGCACACACCTGTAATTCCAGTGCTGGGGAGGCTGAAAATAGAAGAATCACTATGAGTCCAAGCTGCACAGTGAGACCCTGTATCAAATACATAAATCAAGTGATACAATCAAATGTAACTCCACGCAGAATATCTAAGACCAGTTCAGCCTCAAAAGGAGCAACTGGAATGGGCAGGGGTTTCTTCGGTTCCACTTCATCCTGGTTGCTGCCTATACACTGGATATACCAGAAAGTGATGAGCTACCATTACCACAGCCATCAGAACAAGGGTACTAGGTGGCACTCACACCCTATTTTACAATGATTATCCAATCCCACTGCCTAAGGAGCCGGCAGAAACCGATCCTAGCCCCAGCTACCACAGCCTTTGAACACAGCCAAGCTGAAAGGATCAGCCTAGAGTTGCGCACATGACACCCTTGCCCACTGCCCTGGCAACTCCTAAAACTTGCAGAGGTTTGTAGGGCTTGCCTTTGATCAGCCGCTCAGGTCTCGTCCCCGGTAAGGTCCACATTGCCTGTGCCAAGTGTCCAAAGACAGTGGCGTCGAGAGTGGAAAGTTTGGGTCCCATGATGTACTTCTTATCACCTGCAGCAGACAGAACAGAGAGGTCACTGGGCTGGCCACGCTGTGTGTATGAGCACAGCAGCACTCCGCATACTCTTCATATGTGTGTTTAACTGTGTAACAAAAATTCACAGAGTCAAAATACATGCATGGCTTTCAACAACAACGAGAAAGAAAAAGCAGAACAAACTTAGAAAAGAAAATTAAATGGTTCTGGGACGTATCAACCTAGGGTAGCAAAACAGGGAACATATCCAGGCAAGCATGAGAGAGGGTATTCACGGAAACAAGAGACCAATGATGCCCACATGACCTCCAGGAAGCCTTACTGTCTTCAGCTGTAATAATTAAAATGTGATGCCTCAGAATACCCGGAAGTTGCTTCAGCCATCTCAAAAGTAACACAAGCCGAACACCCTCAACCTCAGTGTTCCTGTGATTACATTAAAACATGCCCTTCAGAGAAATAAGAAGCCTAGACTGCCTCAGAAGTTTGGAGGCCGGGTTTTCCATGGAGTTTCTGTAGTCGTGCCAAGTTCTCAAAAGGCAAAGAGAAGCCAGGAGCCTTTGGGCTCCTCTCTGGCACCAGGCCACCAGGCCAAGGTATTTCACACTGCACCCACCTCTCCATATCTACTACTAGTGACTAGTTTCAGGCCTGCACTATGACACCCAGCTAATGAGAATTATTCCAAAGTGCCTCCTGAGCTGCGGTCTGGAGTGACATGCAGAAGCCCAAGTGAGGCTCACCCTGTCCAAGCCACATCCTGGCCCACTGTCCTTCATCTGGCCATTGCTGCACCTCTGAAAGCCTCAGTTTTCCTATCCATGAAGTAGAAATGACACCGGAAGTACCTATTCCTTAGCGTTATTGTGAGGACAAAGTGACAGACACATGCAAAGCACCAGGGACCTGACCCAGCTAGCCGGGGGACAGTCTTCCCCTCCTCAGATGAGAGCCCTTCCCTTTCTCCAGTCCCTCCACACCCCTCCTGAACACCTCATCTGTCACTCCCTTCCACACACACTTTCCAGCATTTACAAAATAAAGTCCAAATTCAACTTGGAAGTGAGGCTCCATATGTGCTGCTTCCACCCACGTCCCAGCCAGACCCTGCGCTCCTCCCTTGCTCTAGCAAGCCTGAGGACATCTGCCACTGTGCTCCCCCTGCTACACCTGTGCGCACACCATGCCCACTCCTCCCCTGCCCCCAGCCTGTGTGTGCTCTCCACCTCCCTCTACCTGCTCAATTCTTCAAGGTCAGCCACAGCCTCCTTTCAAAGCTTTCTGTCTGCTCTGGCTGTTGGTAAAAAAGCTCTTAGTTCATAAAGTCTTGAGTTCAAATTTCATTGATGCACATATGACAGGACTCTTGCACATGCAATACACATTAAACTCAACTTCCTGACTATAAAAACGGGAGATTCACTAACTGTTAAGAATAACTGAGGTGACTTGAGCAGACCACACAAAAAAAAAAATATCCTGTCTCATCCTCTCAAACCCCTTATGTGGCTTTCCCTCCAATACTGTATTATACCCAGGATGCCTTTTCAGTATATGTGTTACTGAAGTGAGCACCACCAGTTGCTTTGTGTTTGTAGATTTTATCATTCCAGCTAAACAGCAAGCTCTTTGAAAGTGGATCCTTTCTCATTTTTAGTTAACAAACTCTCATACTCTGCATGAATGGTATGGTTCTACACACTGCACCTAGAGCTGTCTACCCATTCTTAGGGAGCGAGGTGAGGTAGTTAGAAAAGTGGAAGGGCTGGGGTGGAAGGGCTGCAGACAGTGGGCACAGATGGAGTGGAGAGACACTAGAAAGCACCTGTACTGTTCAAGCCACAGGAACCAAGAAGTACCCTCTGTAGGACAATATTCTGAGGACAACCAAGTCATTCATGTTAGAGCCCTTTGGCATTTCCTGGGTCAATCAACTGCAAAGGTGCCTCCCAGGAGTTCTCAGGCCAGTCTGCTATAGCAGGAGAGGTGCAGCTGCCACTTGACCCAAAGTCCTTTACCCTTGGGGTATTATTCTGGGTTACTATAACCCATTTCATTCTTGTCCAATGAAATTATGTGCTTTAGCATAATAGTAGCCAGTTGTGTGTCTCAGTGGCGGTGCTTAAAGGATACAGAAAGCAATCTTTATGTTCACCCCTTGATATGATGAGTGGCAAGGTGTGTACACATGGGCAAAAGTTTCAAGTCAAGGTTTTACCCATAAAAGTCTGTGTAGCTTCTACTTTTTTTTTTTTTTTTTTTGCATACGTATTCCTGAGGGTAAGAGAGACCCATACTACTCTGTTTTGCAAGCATCTAATTTGCTATAACAGGATGCAGGTGTGGCTCTCCACAGCTGTGCCTGGGGAACCCCGGAGCCATCTGAGCATCCACCCATGTGGCAGTGAACAGCCAGGTGTGTCCAGAAGCGCTAAAGCAACAACAAGGGAGCTTTACCCATGAAATGCCCATTAGCAATTCCTTGCATTTAAGACTTCTTTTTAAGTTTTCTTTTGATTTTCTTACCAAACTAGCCCAAGTCAGTACAATGGCACATGAAAAGCCTGATTGCTGTACCTTTAGGTAGTATAGGCAAAAGTAAATAGATAAATGTCTTCAAATTATAGTATTAAAAATATATGCCCTGCTGGATATAAATACATATACTTTTGGTTTAGAAATTTATCCTGGAACTCAGCCACCAGGTCTTTATGTGTACAGTAATCAGCCAAAAGATGTTGTGAATGGACTTAGTGCTCCTCCCAAACTAATCAGAATAAGACATTTGGCTATTTGTTCATCAGTTTCTGATTGATGTTACATTTGCTACCAGAGCACAGGTCGTCTAGTCTAGGAAATACATGCAAGAAGACAGCACAAAATTCCCAATGAAATGTTGCAATTCAAAACAGATAATTACACAGTACCATCTTTGGATTTCAGTGGTTTGATTTGGTTTGGTTTGGTTTGGTTTTTTGTACTGGGATTGAACCAGGACCTTGTGCTTTCCAGGCAAGTGCTTACTCTACTAAGCTATCTCCCCAGCCCCCATCTTTGGATTTCAGAAAGATATTTTAACACTGGCCTTGTATAAGGCAAAGAAAAACAAACTGGTACTGCTGACATGAATACTGCACCATGATGGAAAAACTGATAGAGAACCCTCAACAAAATTGAAGCCCGAGATGAACTTTTTACCACAAAGCCAAAGGTGGAGCAGATGTTACTGATGTTCATGACTATGATGTCACACAAAACATAAAACGTTGGCCAGTGGTTGTGTTTTCTCGATCCTAAACATGTGTGGCATGAATAGTTTGATAATTTACCCTCCCCTCCCCTAAAAAAAAAAAAAAAAAAACAAGTGTAAAATATCATGGAGAAATTTTCCTAGAGGATTGGGACTGAAACTCATAAGACATTCACAACAAAGGAAAACCAAATGTTTCTGCCCTAGAGAACTAGGCAAAAAAATTATGGAGCACACTGGTGAGCTCACAGGTGAGCATGCAGCCATCACAAAGACGTAAGACAGCAGGAAAACCAAAAGGATGTGAGTCATGTCCTACAAAGAGGACAGGAAAACAAAACATGTTCTATCAGTGTAAGTGACTTGTGCTTGGAACATGCAGTTTTCACATGTGAACACTGCCTTGGGCATGGCAACTGAAGCAAAGCTTATTCCTGTGCTAGACTTTTATTTGTATTTACATTGTAGTTCACACAGGTGTCTACTTCTAATGTTATCTTTTAGGTTTTGTAAGCAACATAGCTGCTGTTAAAATGATGCTGTCTATTCTAAGAACTCATCAAATATTTGAGATTTTATTTTCTTGGTATTTTATTTTTCTGCTAGGTATACATCATACAATATACTAAAAAGCTCCTGACAAAACAGTAGACCAGCAAGATGTCAAGTATGTGCTACAAAAGACAGGAAAGCTAAGCCCATGTGCTATCAATGTTAGTGAGAAGTGTGTATGGAAGACACAACCCACGTCTATTCTGGGTTGTGGGTTGTTGTTATATGTGAAGACTGCCTTAGGTGTAACAGTTGCAGCAAAGATTATTTCTGTTGTAGAGCTCTACCAGTACTGTGATTGCAGCTCAAATAGGAATTTACTTCTGATGGTATCTTTTAGGTGTTGTAAGCAAGAGCTGATGTGAAAATATTAATGTTTATTCTAAATGTGCAATACATATTAAGAATTTAATACTTTATTTTGTTGATATTTTATGTTCCTGTTAACATCACAGTACCTAATATAATAAGAAAACAGCGTGACCAGCGAGATGTCAACTGTGTCCTAATTCTTGTAGGCCAAAATGTTAAGCACATGTGCTGTCAGTGTAAGCAATGCATGAATATGGAACCTGCTGTTGGCTACCTTAGGTGTGATAATTGAAGTAAAGATTATTTTATAGTGTTCTATTAGTATTTTTGTTGTGGTTCATATAGGAGTCTATTTGTATTGTTTTAGACTTTGTAAACCAAAACAGTTGATGCTAAAAATCTTGATGCTTTGTAAACTCTATAAATATTAAAAATCTGTTTTTAATGTTTCCTGTTAAGTATTGTTTAATAAGATAAATCATAAAATTAATAATTCATCAATAGAAATATTTCTAAAGAATAGACGTGGGTTGTGTACACCCACTGGCATATTCCTTTAACACAAATTGCTGAAATGACCCAACTGTGGGCTGTGTCAGGGCTCCACCCACTCATGGCCTAAGCGTAGGTCAGCTCACAGAAGGAAAAACCACAAAGGATTTTCAGGAATTTTGAGAAGCTCCACAACCACTACTTTAGAGAGGAGAAAACATGAATTAAAAAAACAAAAGTAACAATGAATCCCTGACCAAAAGTAAGTTAAAAAGAAGAAGAAAGTTGATTTCCTTGAATTGTTAAGAAAAAGTAGCCTTAGGGAAGTGTCAGAGTACCAATCATGAGGTCTGTTGCAGAAACCAAAGACTTTGGGTACAAGATGAAGCAATACAAATGGATAAAACATTTGGAAAACTTTTGAAAAATGGCACAAAGACCTTGATAAAAAAAAATTTAAATCATGAAATGTGTCATCATTTGAACCTATATATCAGTTAGTGCATATAGTTGGTGTTTAGGTAAAATTCAACATTTGGTCCCAGAACCCTGAAAGTGGAAGGGAGTGAACTAACTGCTACCAGGCCCCCAAGAAGAACATTGGCACCAGATCTGCTGCCCCCGGCACAGAGCTCTTTATCTCTACCACATGTCACACACCATCACCTCCGAAGCAAAGGCCACAGGGAACAGTGGGCAAGCTGGCTATACAGGTCTGTAGAAGGAGATGGTGGTCATGATGGAATATAAAATAAAGGGGAACAAGAGCAGCAGAAACCTGAAATAGTTTAAAAGTTGCCTGCAAAGAAAATATGGATGGAATTGAGTACGTGGAAATTGTTGAGTGATACAAAATTCTATGTGTATACACAGATACTGAATAGTTATAAATTTAGAAAATATAAAAATATCCTGTCATTAAAAAGTCCTCTGAGTATCCAATAACACAAAGCTTATTTAAACTTTCAGTTTAAATTATTTTGAGATGTACAGAAATGTAACAAAAAATAGTTCAGTTCCTGTGGTCTTCAAACAGCTTCCCCTAACACATAGATTTTATAAAACCACAATACGTTTATGAAAAGTAGGATACAGACCATTATACAATACTATTAACTGAACTATAGAATTCACTCAAATTTTATTTAACTAGTATCCTTTCTATCCTTTTTATTCTGGGCTCTGACCATTTCATTTAATTGTCCTAGCTCTTTACTCTTCAATTTGTAGGAGCATCTCAGTGATTGTGTTTCATATACTTACTCTTTTGAAAGAAGATCGGTCAGTTAGTTCATAAACTATCCATCCATCTGAGCTCGCCTAAGGCTTTCTTGCGAGTAGATGAGGTCACATGCTTTGTTACAAATCCACAGAAGCAATGATGAATCCTTCTCAGACAGATAATTTTATGTCCTTGCTGGACTCAATCACGCAGCGCCCTGGTATTTGTTCCAACACTCCTCTAAGTGTGTCTACAAAAGTATTTCTGGATAAACTTGGGACTTGCAGCCTCCCTAGTTATGTAAACTAATTCTTTATAATAATTTCTTTATCTCTTACTGGTTCTGTTTGTCTGGAGAGTCTTGAGGAATGTCCTCGGTGCACATCATACGAAGTGGTGCCCAATTATGTCTTATCTCAGGCGAAGCTAACCTTGGCCACGTGGTAGAAGTGGCATCTGACAGGTTTCCCCATAATAAATATTCTGGTTTCTTCATGAGTACACATTTTCCTTAGTATTTAGTAACTTTAAAAAAGATACTTTAGGACTGTACAGATATATTCTGTTTCTCTTTAAACCCTGGCCTACTAATTTTAGCACCCATAGCAGATATTGGAAATAATTATTGCTACGGCATTTGCCTAATTGTGATTTTCTATTTCTCTTTCCTTTTACATGTATTGATTAGAATTCTATTGTCCTTCCATCCCCATTTCCTAATGTATTCAATTATTTATTCATGTAAGTATGCGTTTATGGATATTTGCCTCTTCTATGGGCTGGGATCCAACACTCTCATTATTTATTGTGCTGCTCAAATTGTTCCACCTTTAGCCTTCAGGAGTTCGGCAAGAAGCATTTTTGAAAGGAAAATGAATTAGATTTGGCTCTGTTTAGAGACAGAGACTAAAGCTAAAGGCTTCAAGTCTGTAGCACTCCCAGAATTTACCAAGTAGTTGGAAATTCTATGACCAGAAGTATTTACCAAAAACAGAACACTTGGGGCATTGCTGAAGGAGCAGGCTCGCACCTAATGGCTCAATTCTGGCAGATGAGTGGCGCTGGCAGCTTCCACAGGGATGGACAGAGCAGCTGAGAGATATTTGAGCATCGGGAACTCTCCCTGACAGCTTCTTGGTTGGCAGTGTGAGCTCCCAGCCACTGGTGAGGGAGAGTGAATGTCAAAACCACAAAGGCCCTGAACAGCATGGGGCCCAGGGCACATCACACTCCTTGACACACACTTCCCCAAAGGCCAGCCCCCTAGAACACCACCTCCAAGGGCACAGAGCCTTCCTGCCTGTGAGGGTGAACTCGCATTCAACAACCATAAAGCAAGCCCATGGCGATTTTACAAACCTCTTCAAGTGCTCACCAGGGGGTAGAGGCCATGAGGAAATACCAGGACAGGGACCAAGCAGCGAGAAGGGAAGGGCCACATGAGCTGAAAGAAGGGAGCCCATGCCAAGAGCAACGGAAGCTGGCTCTACTGAGGGGGCTAAGAAAGGACAGCTGGTCGTAGGCATTTCTAGAATCTGATATAGTTTAGGCAGGTCCTCTCCACAAGGAAGGATGTTCGGTAGATGCAAAGGTCACTGAGCATCCAAGGAAGACCAAAAACTGAACAGGGCATCATGAATTGTGAACATGAAGGGGCCTGATAGGCATCTGCTCTTTGTGCTCCAGACTTAAGCTCACAGCAACTCCACTTACCATACATCACTGGGAGTCCATTATCCCAAGGCAGCTTGTCTTGCCCACTAAGCCTGACCTCTGGCTCCTCCCACAGTGTTTTCCTCTTCTCCTACTGGGGCAGCAACAAAGGGCTGAGCAGCAGCTACCAGAGCGCAACAAAGACAAGAGTAGGATGAAGAGGTCTGAGCACAGAGCCAAGGCCCTCCCCCACCTTACTTACCACTTAACCCCTCAGTGTAGGCTGAGGTAATGGCCAAGAGAGGAGGGGGAAGGTTAAGCAGGGAGGACAAAGCCACACAACTGTCCAGGAGAATGATGTGACACTGAGCCTGAAAAGAATCCAATCCTGAAGCCTCCACCCAACTCACTGAGTCAAACTGAGTTTGATGAGCTTGGAAGCAGAGGGAACTGAAGAGGACGTCGAAAGCCACACAGCCTTTCAAGTCCCACTCAAGGGGGAGGGGATACACAGCACCACTAAGGAAGTGCCCAAGACCCTATGCTGTTTGCCTGCTGCCTGACTCTAAGCCTTTTCCACAGGGAGGGCGCATGACAGCTAACAGCATATGCACTCTCCAAGCCAAGCCAGACAGGCAAGTCTACCCCGTGAATGCGCTGGGCTTCAAACACGTGGGGATCAAACCATCACCAGCACCCACCCAGCCTCCTTCCACCAACCTAAGCCCATCCATTTCCTTAAGCCTCAGATCAATACCCACATCCTCTACTCAGTGAAGGCTTCCCCAGGGCCACTAGACTGTCTCACTGTCCACTCCTCTGCTGAACCCCAAGGAGATGAAGTGCTAGGGCACAGCTGCTCAGAGAATGGGCCAGCAGTACCTAGGAGTCAGTGAAAGACTCAAAATTCTTGGGCGCTGTCAACTCAATACATAGGATTAAGATCAGAGAATCCATACTTAACAAGCTTTCTGGGCAATGATTCTCAAACTTCAGGGCCATAGAAATCTCCTAGAGATAGGGCTAGCCAGATAGCTCAGTGGATTAAAGCATCCTGCTTAGGCAGACACAGGGACCACGACTTAATCCCTGATCCCCAGCATGCAGGAGCCAGCCCCACCTCCAGGGCACACTGAGAAAGCGATTGAGACTGGGCATAATGGCAGGCCTGTAATCTCAGTGCTTGGGAGGCTGAAAACAGGAGAATCACTACAAGTCTGATCTACGTAGTGAGACCCTCTAGACCCTGTACTAAATACATTAAAAAAAAAAAAAAAGACAGATAGATAGATAGAAATCTCCTAGAGAACCTGCTATTCTTAGACCACACGTTGATCAGTGATGTTTTTATGCCTGTTAAAGTTTCAGGAGCCTTAATCTAAACTAAAGCAGTAGGTGCTATTAAACCACAGCATGTTTCACAATCCTCTGAAAATCTTTTCTAAAACACTGATAGCAGACTGAGGATGGAGCTCAGTGGAGCTTGTGGTTAGCACGAGTCTGACACCGAGACTCAGTCCCTAGCAAAAACCAGAGACAAAACAATTCATGAATACCCCACCAGGAACCTCCAATTCAGCAAATACAGAGGGCAACCCAAGAGCCTGCACTGCTAACTAGGTCTCAGGTAGTGTTGACACTGCCATTCCAGGGCCCACACCCTGCGAACTGAGTCTAGGTATTTCAGACGCACCGTCTTGAGGTTCTACTTCTGTGTGGGACTACTTCCCCCAATAGCTTTTTTTTTTTTTTTTTTTTTAATTTTTAGGGAAGGGTCTACAGGGTGTTCAGGGTCTCACTACTAGATCCTAGATCGGATTTGTAGTGATCTGTCTGTTTACAGCCTCCCAAGAGTTGGGATTATAGGTACATGTCACCACGCCCAGTCTCAATTGCCCTCTCAGCGCTCCCTGGGGGTGGGGCCGGCACAGCAGGCCTGGGGATTGAACTCCCGGCCCCTGTGCCTGCTTGCAGGCACTTTAATCCAC
>NDGM011193135.1:0-24771 GCA_002564305.1 Octomys mimax | reverse complement strand
TTTTTTTTTTACTTTCTAATTTCTGAAGGAATAAAAAATAGCTTGCATCGTGTGTGAAGAAAACTAGTAGAAGTTATCTTTATCGTGTAGAATTGAACTGAAGGCAAAACCTGAAGTTGACCATATTTCTATTTTGCCTGACTTGTAGATGCTCTTTGACATGAGGATGATTTGATTTTAAAAATAAAAATTATGAAAGTCATAAAATGGAAACTAGAAACATGCCTACCCCTCCTGAGCACATCTGCTGTTGCTAAAATGTCATAGCTTTAAATCAAATAAATTCTGAAGCAGCTGCAATATTTTTGAAGTACTAGTTAATACGTATCAGTTGTGCTGAAAAGGTCATTTATTAAAATCTGCAAATTTTAATTGAAATCCTTCTTTTGCTGGTGAGGAGACACATTTGCACATGTCACTCTGTTCACAGAACTGCCTGCCAGAGTTCAGAAAAGTGTGAATTTACTAATGGGATCGCTGCATTAGAGTTTCAGTTGCTCATGAAATACTAAATTCCCACAGGAAAAACAGTAAGATAATATTTGGCTTCCCCTTTGTTTTCTATCTAGGTATTTTGATTCCCAATAATTATAAGTTGGTGAATGAATGATTATGCATAATTCTAGGCTGTGTGATACATTTTAAAGCACTCAATGGTAAATCTTAATTTTGGAAATATTCTACTATAATGAGATAACTTCGATTCCCATGATTCAAAATAAAAACCCTCATTTTATATGTAAGATTTAGAATCTATTTCAGTTAGTTGAAGTTGACCTGTGGCATATACTAGCACATATAAACATGGTTCATGTTATATTATGGGTTGGTTTGGTGGAGCATAGTAATAAATAGCATTGAAAATGCATGCCACTCGTATGGATAACTTGTATCGTGATGATTGTTTTTGAGATAGGATTCTTGTTATATGTGTTTAGAATGAGTAACACAATGACTATTTTCCAATGTTTAAAATTGATTAATATATAAATATTTGCCTGTTTCTTCAACATTAGTTACTATGATGTATGCTGTGTGAGTTTTTCCTTTCAAATCTACTTTTAAGTTTTAAAAGCCTCACTCCCTACCTCCCTTTCTCTTTCTTTCTCATTCCTCTGTGAATTTCTGTCTCTCTCTTGTTTTGTCAAAGTTAATGCCTTCTTACTACAGAACAGACTTTCAGCATTGCTATTAGGAAAACTGGGACCAGGGAGATAGCTCAGTAGAATAAGTGCTTGCCTGGCAAGTGCAAGAGACTGAGTTCAATCCTCAGTTCTGCCAAAAAAAAAAAGGAAAAAAAGAGAAAACCATAATTATTAGATACTACTATCTTATTATCTGTACTGTCACTACTAGTGATAGATATAATCATTTGTCTATTGTAGTGAAATTTTTGAATATATATTATACTAACAATATAATATATAGAAAAGTTAAACTGAGAGTTGTTATATCATTGATATTTTAGATAATCGCATTGAAAGGTAAGTTGGGGATAGATTGCATTAATTAAATGATGAGACGTGAACATAAAAATCACAGCTAAAAGAGAGGTTTGGAATTGGCACAAGTGTAATGCATTATTAGATGCGAACTGGACAGCAAATAGTTAAAATGACTACTAGATACCAAGGCTATTTGTTAACTTGAGATAAGATGCTAATCCCTTAGCACCCAATGGGAATCTCATATCCTTTCCTAGGAGACTTATTCTCTGCTGGGTTTCAGTATTTTAATTATTATTATTATCATTATCATGATCATGATCATCATCATTATTAAACCAAGTCAATCAGGTTGAACTAATTAATTTCTGTCAACTGAATCCAAGTGTATGAACAGGACTAAGATGTTATTATTTTTTCTAATCACTTCAAATTTCTGGCTCCAATATATTCACATAGGACGTGTCAGTATATTAATATAGGACTGATTGCACTGAAGGTTTGTATGGGAAAAGCTTTGACCAAGAACAGATTAAGCATTTGCATTCTTAATATGCAAATCATAGATAAGAGACTGAGGAGTACAATGACTGAAGCTAATTCAGAAAAAAAGCTCTGCAAGAAAACTTCCATTGTAACCACAGCTCCTCTTGTTGAATTCAATACTTAGCCTATCAGTTGCCAAACTGTAAATTTAACTAGTGGCAATGAAAAGTAAAGCATTAAATGTACTATTTCCCCACCGAGGAGTACAAAAGAGAGAGAGATCCAAATCTATCTGTCCCTTTCTATATGTGTCCTGCTGGATCTCTCCCAATACTCTCTCAAATCAGTAAAAATAAATAAATAGATAAATAAATAAAAATTAAAAGGAAAAGAAACTTCAGAGCATCTTTTGTTATCAAAATATCTTTTTTGGGGGAGGGGGCTCTCCTTCTATTAGAAATAAAATAATTGTTTCACCCTAACCTGCGGGGACCCCTCTTTTCAAAAGGATCTGTTATGTTATGAAATATTTAGTTGTTGTTATCGTTTGTTCTTTTCCTGACAATGCTTCATCTATTGGCAGGCTGTATTAAAGTTACTTGAATCTTAAATATAGTCTACAACGTGGAAGGGGAAATTACAGTTATTCATGTTATTGTTGATACTAATGTACCATCCTTTTCAGAATTTCAGATGATTTGGAAATTCACTGTATAAAATGAAAAAACACCCCCCTTATATATTTATAATATGAGATGACATAGTGTGGTTTTATGTTAAGTAAATGCTAGACTGCCTCTATAAAATTGTTTTCAATTCTCATCACTGAATCAAAGTAGAAGATCTACAGAATTGTCCAGAGAACACTAATCTAATTGATGAGAGATTTAAAGTGATTTCATATGGAGACTGACTTCAGAAAATCAGGTATTTATGTTTAGGAAATGTTAAGACAGACATAATATAATACAAAACTTTGAAAGCTTCTAAGAATAAGAGGTTATTACATAACTCTAAAATGCTAGTTCGTGAAGTTTTTTTTTAAAGATAATAGTATGTTATTTTATCCTTATCTTTTCAATCATTTTTAAATTTTATTGTTCTATTTTTATTAGTACACATTTATGGTACATAATAATTACATTTGTCATGGGACATTTGTAAATGTACATCGTATAGCCCATATTCTTTTCCCTCTTTTCCTTCCATCCTTCTCTGTTTCCTCCAACTCCTAATCGCCTTCCATTTGAAAAATATCTATTTCCATTTTTTCTTTGATTTTTGTTTTAGTTTAACCTGAAAGTAGAATTTGTAGAACAAATTAAGTGCTGCCATACACAGTAGACATCAAAATACTTCAACATGTTTCTTTGTGGAGGTGCGGCCAGGTTGGTGCTGGCCTGTGCCTACTGTGGAGCAGTGGGACCAGCAGAGAATGTGAGCCCCAGTTCTATTTAATTTTAATTCATTTCAATTTGATACAAATGTTAATAATTGCCATTGGGAAATAGTATTTGATGTATGCTTTGAATAACTGGAATATATCAATCTCTGTTTTTGCCAACTATGATTTTGATAAACACTGTAGGTCAAGAATTTCCAATGAAAATTTTGCAACTGAATTGAAATGCACTATCAGCATAAAACACATACTGGTATGGAAAAATTCATCACTAATGAGATATTAGTAAAATAACAGTAGTAAGTTTATAATACTGATATTAACTGGAGAGTATTTTATATTTATATATTGAGTTAAAATATACAATTGAGCAAAGATAATTTCACTTGTTTCTTTTTTTCTTTTTTGATTATTTATTCATTAATTTTTGAGACAAGGCCTCACTATTTAGTCTAGGTTGGCCTAGAACTCATAATGATCATCCTGCCTCGGTATCCTGAGTGCTGGGATTACAGGCATGTGCCACCATGCTCAATTTTTACTTGCTTTAATTTGGTGATTCTAAATCTTGAAATTACATGGAAGGCTCATTTGACATATTTAATTTCTATTAGAATAGAAAAAATAAAATATATTTCAACCGGTATTTTTCTGACCTATGAATTGGATGAGTTTGTGATGAGGACTCAAATTGCAAAAAATTAAACTGGAAAAACATGAATCAATTATTTTTAGAGGGTGTGGGGATGCCTTGGTGTCTTAGAAGACCTTTGCCAATATCGGTAGGTACTTTTTGGTAAAGACCAGAGGTTCAGAAGGATACCAGTGGTGTTAAAAGGAAGAGACTAGAATAACTGCTATCTCTCCTACAACTCATAAAATAGCTCCACAAGAAAGAGTTATCCAGGCCCCAATGCCTGTGCTGTAATATTAACACTAGGGATCACTGCTTTAGAGTTCACCTAAAGCTGTACATCCAGCATTAAGATATCCCCTAGGAAAAGCCTGAAATTCACCCATATTAAGTGACTTATTTAATGTAATAAGAATGTGATTAGACAGGATACAGACAGTCCATCATTTCGGGGCTGGCTTGCACAGGCCAACATACTGTCTTTCCTGTTGTTTACATGTTGTTTGGGGTCTCTTAAGATTTAAGAAGCTATTGAGAAGGTACTTATGTTTTCTATATATATTGTTGTATATTTTTATGTGATGTACATAATCTCTACTACTAGGAGTTGAAAGACCACACCTATGAATGCTCATTAATACTAAGTTTTTAGCATTAAAAGACTGGATCAATCTATCACTTATTGGAAGTATGATGTGATCTATAACCTGGTCTTTCCTTGATTCAATTTATTTTTCTGTAAAATTATGTTATTACTAGCTCATACTTCAAAGTACTCTTATGAGTTGATTTTTTTGTCCTGGTCTTTTTGCGTTAGGGTTTTTTCTATGCAGCTTAGGGTGGCCTTGAACTTACTTTGTATCCCAGGCTGGTCTGCGACTTGCAATGATCCTCTTGCCTCAGCCTCCTGATTTCTGGAATTACTGTTGTGCACCACCCCACCTGGTTGATATCTGAGTAAATCTCTTAGAAATGTTCCTGGATTATATTATACTTCTTAGTATTACTATTTGTTCTTCAAACAAATGTGATATAAACACTCTTTCCCTAGCCCAGGAATAAGCCAGGGTAATGTAAAATCATTACTGATTAAATTAAATAATTGTATTTTGTAGGGTTTTTTGTACCAATGATCAAACACGGAACCTTGCATTTGCCAGGCAGGTACTTATGCCACTGAGCCAACTCACTGACACTCATGTTTTGTAGTTGGAAAAGCATGATAAGTATCTACTAAATTCAGTAGCCATGACCATACTGTGAACTGTGGGCTCTCAGCCTTGGGCTCTTTCCTTCATGCTTCATGGTGTTCAGGTTATAATCTTCTACACAAGAATACTGATGGGTTCCGTGCCCTTCAGTCCCCTGTTGACTTCTCAATCAGATCTTATTAGCTCCCAGCAAAAGTTGTTAGAGATTTATTTCATTTTGCTTAAGGGAGATGCTGCAGGAGGATATACAGATCATGAAAATTAATCTAACGGACACAATTCTAATGCATTAATTTTTGCAATTTTTTTCACATTCTACAGGTGTCATTTGGGTCTATTACTCTATTTGCTTTTACCTTTCTCAGTTTAATTTCTTGTTTCTATAAGATGGTTTATAATTTATAAGCATTTCTTCACTGGAAAAAAATTCTGAGTTGCACTCTTTCTCATACCAATATAAGGTATCCATTTAATTATCTAATAAAATTATATATATATATATATATATATATATATATATTTGTGCATTAAAGAGATGCATGCTTTATATACACATGCATATATGTACTTGTTTTCATGGTGCTTGTCTGCGTAACACAAATGCTGGTTCTCCGTGGGGTCGGAGGGTCTGGAAGACATGGGATGTAATATAGTACATGTCTTTGAAATCAGTGATAATACAACAGAAAGTCACTGCTGTGCTCTGCGAGTGCTTAGAGTAGACTTCCTAGGGAAAGTGGGACCTGGTATTTGGACACTGAAGATGGAGAGAAATCTTTTTAAGGGAAGGTAGTATGTTCACAGCAGGAGAAACATGAAAAGACCTGCAGTGGAAAAATCAATGGTTTCAGTTAAGGATATTTATGTGGAAGAAACTTCCAGTAACTGCTTGTATAATTTGTTCCTATTTTCTCCAGTTGGGGGATGAGTAGAGATAAAATAAGACTTTGGTATAACTTATAAGATACAACAGAAGCCCTCTCAGAAATCACAGAGTACTCCAGGTGATACTGACCAAAGGTGACAATTGCCCAAGTGATAGATTTTTTTTTCCAATACTCACTCTCTTTCTCCCATTCTGTGTGTATATACATGATGTCTGAAAAGTGAGCAGTGGTGGAAATTATCAAGACTACTCCTCTCTCTTCTCTCTCTCTCTCTCTCTCTCTCTCTCTCTCTCTCTGTCTCTCGCTCTCACTCTCTCTCTCTTTTGGCTGGCTCAGGATGGCTTCAGGGCAGCATTAGTAAGGCTTAAGCATCTAGGGATCAAACCACAACAACCTGAACCTGACTGCTCTGTTTAAGCAGTCAAAACCTCTCTTTTCTCATTAAGTGAGGCTGTTTCACAACAGAGCTCAGGGAGAGAAAAATGACAGGGTCCTATGATTTTTTTTTTGCTTCAGTTGCTTTTAGGAAGATATCTACCTGTCCTCTACTAGCTTGAGACCCTTTCTTGACTTACTTTTTTCCTCCGGCAGATTAATGACTTGTCTGAGCACTTGAGATCCTGATTAACTTGTGGCCTTGAATGAAGGCCAAGAGAATCTACTTGTGTACCCTGAGTCGAGATAGCTCAGTAGTGGGTGAAAACTCATCTTGCTAATTATGTTCTTTGGTAACAGATGAAAACACTATATGGAAGATTTTCATCTTCAGATGACTAAATCTTTCAAAATGTCAGTTTTCCTATTTATTAGGTCCACATGCTTTTGAAAAATACACTTGTGTGGTAGAGTTTGAGAACATACTTGCATAATTGGAAACCAACACTATAGGAGCTTGCTCTTGCCTATGGCTTGCTAAGGTTTCTGCTCCTATATCTGGAATTTGCACATCAAATGACATCTTACACCTTGAGGAGAGTGGAATTCCTTATTAAAGGCGAACTACTATACTGTGATGATTTTTATAATTTATATTAGTTTTAAAAAAGAAGATGCTAGAATGAGAAGGAGCCCGAGAGAGTACATGTTATGTACAGATAAAGGTGAAGAAAAGATATTGCATTTTATAGGACAAGTGAAATAATTTAATCTTCTCTACTAGTTTTACAGAATGACATGTCTTGGCAAGTGACAATGAGACTCAAACAGCTTATGGGATAGGAACAAGTGAAAGAGGACCTGGTAAAGCAAGTTGTAAGATAAGAATGCTAAAATTTGCTTACTCTTACTTCACGATGAATCTTTGGGTTATGCAGCAGCTTTCTTGTGTGTTTGTAAGTAGGGTCCTGGAGGCGTTTACTTTGGCTGTTACCATCTCATGACTAAATCTTGTAGAAATAGACATGAAAACAGTAGGACAGTTGATATCTGACTAATGCCACTGAGATTAGAGGTGCCTGACAATTGAGGGGACTATATGTGGACATGAAGGGTTCTCGAGGGGCAGTAATAGTCATATGTAGCTGAGAAAAAAGATAGGGGAAGAGAGAAGAGGTGGGTCAGAGGCAGGGAGGAAAATGCCTATGACGTCATCCCAACTCTTGTCTCCTTGTCCAGATGTACATTATCTTAGTTACTTTTCTCATGGCTGATATTAAAAGTTAAAGGAGAAAAGGTTTTATTTAGCTCATAGTTTGTGAAGGTTTCAGCCCACAATTTGTTGGCTCCAAGGCAGGGTGGCATGGCAGAGGACAAAGAGCTCCTGGTGGACAGATAATAGCCAAGCAACAAGGGACGACAACAGCTCTTTCTATCCCTTCCATCACATCCTGGATACTTAGGACAAGTAGCACTCACACACTTAATCATAGTGCCCTTGATCCTCGCATTGAACCATGGATGAATCCTAGTGTCACACAGCCGAGATCCAGCCATCTCTGGCATAACATATTTGGACATAGATGCTCCAGTGGTGCAATCAGTTAGCACGCGTTACTTACATCATACTTGGAAAATAAAAGTTACTCTTTTCATCTCTAATAGTTGGAAAAAACAAAACTGAATCATGAGCAAGGGGGGCTTTGAAAGTTTACAACTGCATCAGTTTGCCCTATTATTGCCTTTCTGAAAAGCCTTTCTAAACACTAGTCACCTAAGATTTCATCCCAAGCCAAGGACCATGAGTGTCAGTACCTCCAAAGTGCATTTCCCAGTGTTCCTTTCCACATTGATAGCTGTGTGGTCCCCCTTGCAAGCACCTTTGGCTGACCATGATTTTTGAACCATCAAGAGATTTTCTAACTTGTTCATTCCTGAGGCAGACTCGCTTTACACTGCAGTGAACATGGGTGCCATGACAGTCAATGTATCTGTGTGAATTTACTTAATGAAATTTTTTTCTTTATCCCTGTCAGCATCCCAATATAATCTTTTCAGGCTAGATGTATATATTTTCATCATGGATATTTAGAAATTATTGTTGATCCTTGACTGGAGTTATACTAAAGAGATTTTCTGGAGATTTCTAAGCTGATGGATAATGCCCCTGAAGAAGAAATATGTGAGTGAGGTGAAGGCTGTGCTTTATGGACCTGTCTCACATCACCTCTGATTTGGTGGGAATACTAACCTGCCAGCTGATTCAGATCATTTGATTGTCACTTTGATCCTGCAGTAGTTACCATCTTATAGATTGGGAGCAAAAAATTTTTATGACACATTCTTTTATTTTTTGGGTGGGAACACTGACATCATTTTGTTTATTTAGAATTTTTAAGTGCCAAAGAGTCAAAAGAGTCTTACTATCTTCTAATACTATATTTAAAAATGCCTTATAATACTTGTCTGCTGTAAACTAGTATTTCCAAATTGTAATCTGTTTTTAAGCCAACAAAATATATGGTGACATATTTCAGCCCAGAAGTTGGGTTGAGTTGTTTTTTAAATTCTAGAATGCAATCTTTCTTCTTAGCCTTTCATGTAGGCTTCGAGCCTATGATACTTTAGATTTGAAAAGTACATTATTTGTGTGCTATTTTATTTTACATTTAGCTAAATTTTGTGGTAAATATAAATGAACATATTTTTGGAAGAAATTCAGCTTCTCTATGAGTGAATTCAGTGAACAGAGATTTAGTTGAGGTTCACATTAAACTTTCCAGTATGTACTTTGAAGGCTTTTGAAGCTGCTTTAGTTTGGGCTGCTATATCCAAATAGCATGGACTGGGTAAACTGTGATATTACTAGAATAAAGGTGAATAGCAACACAAGAATTATAAGAATAAGTACAATTTTGTTTTCTCATCCCACGAGCTAGGAAGTTCAAGAGGAAGGGCTGGCGGGGCTTAGTTTCTGGTCCAGCCTCTGACATAGCCTTTGGGATGGTTGCCTTCTTGCTGTGTGCTGGCGTGGTCTTCCCTCAGTCAACCCTTTTATGAAGCCCCTACCTGAGGACTTCACGGAATCTTAATTACATGATAGAGGGCCCATTTCCAAATATCATTAGGTCAAGAGGAACTTGAATATATTCATTTAGGACTGACAGAAAATGTACCCTAATGGAGGTCTACCTGGTAATCTAGTTCTTTCTCAGGATGCTTTTTTTCTTGTGATAATCATGATCTGCGGTCAAACTATGTATTTGTCTGATAATATGAATTACTGGTTGGGAAACAGCACTATGTATTACAACAAATACTATGAAATTCATATTACTTTGTTAAGTGAAGTTCTATACCACTTATTAAGTTTTCTGTTTTAGCTCTAATCTGTATTCTTTAATTTTTTAAAAAAAACATTAAAAAACATGGAAAATATCAAACAAACAAAAATTATGTATTTATCTCATTTCAGGGAAAATTTTTAAGACTCTGGATTAAAGCATTTTTGAAAAAAGTTTTCATAATTTTAAAACAAAACCAAAAAGGGCAAATATTTTCCCATTAGTAAACCATGCTTTTCTTCTATGTTGACCAAAGACCAAATTGAAATTTATATTAGATAGTTAAGGATCAATCATTCATCCTCTCTAGACAAAGCAGATTTCAGGGTTAAGGCTGAACATAATAAACATTTTTGGTATAATTAATGAATGAGTGTTCAATATATATTTTCTGCAAACTTTCTTTCTACATCAATTAAAAGGAAACTCTCAAATTTTAGGAAGCTCATGGGTTGTTTGGGAAACTAAAATAAATTTAAAAAACAATAAAATAATGAAAAAATATTCAAGATTAACACACAGTGTTGAGTTAGTCATAGATAATATAGTTTGGAGATTCATGAATACATCGATGCTATTTACATTTGTATAGTTCAAACGTTTCTGCATCACTTTGATTTTATTAGTAAATTTTTGCAGGCATCTTGCATAGATCTATGCTGTGGCAATGCTGGACATGCTTAACATGGGACAAACTAAGTATCTGGACTTCTATATATAGACTTCTATGTTTTCATTCCCTAGGAATGGACCAGGATGAAAAATAATTTTAATAAGTATATAAGCAAATTTAATACATGTATTTAAAGAATCACGAGTTGGGAAATTAGAACTAAAGAAATTCTCTATTTGTTCCCATTCAGTTCTTATTGAGGCTATCACAGCAATAAAAACTATTTTTATTGAGGTTTAAATACATCTTAAAAAGTCCTGCATGGGGGAATGGTGTATATGCATAATCTCAGCACTCGAGAGGCTTATGCAGTAGGATTGTCAACAGTTTAAGGCCAGTCTGAGATACATAGTGAGCTTACAGCCAGTCTGAACTACAAAATCAAGTTCTATCTTCAAAAATAATAAATAAAGCCCTTAAAAATCCTACAAGATGTGCAAAAGTTAATTTCAAAAAGTGTATTAACTGTACATTGTGAAAGCCTCTCTTATTTGTTCACTGCGCAACTTAATCGAGAATGTTTCTTTCATGAATTTTCATAAATTTTTCAGCAAAGCCTGGTTGCCAGTGGTGAATTATGCATTAACATATGTCCATGCTAATTTATACACTCATGACAGATCTTTGGCATGGAATCAATAACAATTACTTTTTTACAGTCCATTTATTAATAACATCAAGAAATTTGGATTATTATTTAGATAACACTATCTCATGTAAACCCATTTTAATCAACAACAAATTCGGTGGTTCTCAAATGGAGCATATTTGTCCAAAGAACACCAAATGAATCTGAAACTGACAAGGTAAATAACTCTTGTCCTGCTCAGTTACTGGTTTCATAACTTTATCACATTGTGTAATGTGGGTATCTGGTCATGAAACATCGTACTGGGTATTGTTATACCCAGTTTCTCTAGTTTTCAAATAGTTATGGAAGTGAGCTCATTTAGTTCAAAATATTTAAGATAAAAAATTTCAAAACTGTTTTCAAAAACTGAGCATACATCTTTATTTCATTTTGTGCATTCTTAAAAGTTAAGATAGAAATTCATCTACATATGTAAAACTAAAGCTGTTAAGGAACATCAATAATATGTTTCTATTTCTTCAACTTCTATTGAAAATTACTTTGATTTTTAAATAAAATTATTTTGGGGGAAGTTTTAGAACTGAACATAATCAAATAAAACAAGTAAGTAAGGATGATGGTTTGCATGTTTGAAAGATATTCTGACTTAAAAATGTCACTGTAGATTCCTTGAAGGAGCTTCTTCCCTGTTATACTTCAGAGGAGTTTGTCTCCCAACTGTAAGTGCCAGCTTTCTGGGAATGCATATGTAAATGAAGGCTCAGGTTATCAATAATTTAGCAAATATTATTCTTATTATTATCATTAATTTATAGCTATTAGCCACCATGTTTGATAATGGTATATCAATATTAATTTGCAAGAAAATAAAGAAAGATATGCTTAAATATAGGGTTACCTTAATCCCCCTGTAATGAGCACTGGAGTCAGAGAGAGTTTATGAAGGGTGATTTTGCCTGCTGTACTTCAACACTGATGTCTTTATTAATGGCCCTGGCTGGGGGTGGGAAAGAGGGAAGAAAAGAGGTTATTTTTATAATTAGCAGTTTTATATTAGATACCGTATTCTAACAGAAAACCAAGGCAAATTATTCTGTTTATTATAGGGACATTTGCATTTTCAGATCCTGTTTTGTTTTGTTATAGCAGAAACATAGTTTTGCATGGCAAAGAGCTGATTTTAAATCTTGGTTGCCTTTTTTTCAGTTGCTAATAGAATCAATGAAATTATGTAAAATGTCTGAATTGTTACTTCTGTTATTTAAATTAATAAAATGATGTTGTCTTTACTAGGTTATTTTAAGAGTAAAGTGAAAGTGTTCTAAATGATGTCTGGCATTTGGAAGGCAATTAATCACCATCCAAATGTGCATTTTCTTCTGCTCCAACATAATGAAGATGTCTCTAAGGTACTGATTTGTAGACAAAATTTTCTATATGCTGGTAGGATGCTTTACATTATTTGTTAAATGTATATGATATCCAGAAAACAGAGGGTAAACTAGCTTTTCCCGATCTTCCACTTTTTGGACCCCCATAACAACACTTTTCTGTACCCAGCTATAGAAATCTGCCATCAAAGTTGAAGCTCTGTTATCTACAGAACAAATGCCAGCCAACACACCTGTTTTTGTCAATACAGTTTGACTGAAACACACCAGTGTCCATACACTTACATAGATCAGTGGCTGGTTTTGACCTTCCATAGCTAAGATGAGTAATTTTGACACAGACCTATGGCCCAATAATGTCTAAATTATTGTTTGGCCTTTTTTTTTTTTTTTTGTGGAACTGGGAATTGAACTCAGACCCTTGTGCTTGCCAGTCAAGTGCTTATTCTACTGAGCCATCTCTCCAGCCCCTGTTTGGTTACTTAAAAAAAAAAAAAAGCAAAAATAAAAATAGTTTGTAGATCCCTTGTTTATTTCCCCAAACAGTATTGCTGTACACTTTTACTTTTAAATGTAGCCTATTAGAGGGCCAAACAGGTAATTCAGTGGACTAAAGCACCTTTTTATGCAGGAGCAGAGATTGGGGTTCAATCCCCAGCATGCTGTGCCAGCCCTGTGATTGAGACTGGACATGGTGGTGCATGCCTGTAATCACAACATTTGGGAGGCTGAAAACAGGAGGATCACTATGAGTCTGATCTGTGTAGTGAGACNCTGTAGATCCTGTACTTAATTAATTAAATGTAGCTGATTAGAAGTGAAATGTTCATTAATAAATATATAATGATTAAATGGAGAATATAAAATGTGATAGTATTGTCATTAATAAGATAATTATCAATTATCTTATTAAAAATGGTAAAACCAGGGAAACATTATAAGTGAGGAGTGATAACAGAGAGGGAGAAAAGCCCAGGAAGATGGGTTTTACTGTTAACTGCTATTGTAACTTACTTGAGTTATATGAATTTGTGAGCCTCAGTTTTCTAATCTGTCCATTAAAAATGGTAATTTCTGCTCAAATTAATATACATTCTAGATATCTAACTCTAGACAATTGGACAAATGATATTTTCACATTATGAAGCCGTTGTAAGTCTCTGATCATGGTCCCGATGAAACTCTCTCTACCAAAAGACAAAGAGTGAACTGTACCCATTCTCCTTTCCTAGAAGTTTCAGAAGTGATTTTGTGTGGGAAGAACCAGATATGGTATAAGTTAAAAATGAAGCAAGTAACTTGAGGCAATGTGAAGATGTAAAAAGCCCTATTCAACAAAGAAAACAATTTTGGGAAGACAAAGAAAGAACAACGATCAGAAAAAATAAACCAGAGCTTGGGGAGAGAAATTAGGCTAGAAGACAGATGACCATTGGCCTTCTGATTAGGCTATTAAGTTCGCTCAACTTAGCTAACCTGTGTTTCCAACAGAAATAATGTGAGCACAACTTGAATATAGCAGAGATCGAAGAGGATGTCTTCAGGCATGAGGGTAGCAGGTGTAGAACACTCCTGTTGTTAGTAATGCACAGTTCAGAATAGTCTGACCATGAAATAAGCTCTGGCCTTGAGTCGAGAAGCCTTTGGATTCAAGGCCGGATGTTATATCTCACCTTATCCTGGGGAAGTCTGTTTCTTCTTTTGTGAGTTTACAGTAATTTTCTGTGTACTTCTTGAGCCTATTCAAAGAGGTTAATGAGATGCTATGCCTGAATATATCTTGATACCTAAATAACAACAGAAGTACATGGATTTTTGGCATATTTCCAACTGAGTCAATTGCACATACAAGTACAAACATGAATACACTTGCACAGATTTATTTCATAAATCCATCTTTTTAGATGATAAAGAAGTAGCTGAGATACCAAAATATCCTGTGTATGCTATTTTCTTCAGTGGTGTTTTCCATTCATCTGAATACAAGTATCCCTAGAAATCTTAGTATTATCTTCAGGTGGTCATGTATAGATATCCAAAAATCACACATCAATATATTCTTACCCACTGAGCAAAAGAAAGACCACTGCAAGTTCTTTTTACAAAATTGGTGCCTAGGGATAGCATCATTGTAATAGGTATATAATCTGAAGCTCTTACTGGGTTCCATCTCCCCAGATTAACAGAAAGTCATATTGCAAATGATGCTATTCTTTCTATGATGAAGAAAACAATCACTGAGAAGTGGTGTTTCGTTCAAAGTAAATATTAGGTTGAGAGCAATTTTTTCCTTCCCCTTTAAAACTCTGTAGTTATATACTCATGTACTGTTTTCAGGGGCTGGAGGAGTGAATAGATAGAAAAAAACAAACATGTTCTTTATTTCAACAAAGTGATGCTCTGCACTAATATGTGAAATGGTGTTTCTTTATAATAGAAACATAATTAGTGATCCCACCTATGAAAAATTGGTTAGGAATGTTTTCTTGGTCATGATTTATGGATGACAAGTTTGAGAATTTATTAAGCTTAATTGCACTTAAATGATGGATTTTCCTTCCCTATTGTTTATCTTCAGGACAAGGATGAAAGCAAATGTGTTGGAAAAATGAGAAGTTCAGTGATCGCTAAATGAGCTTTTTAATGTTTACATATGTAGCAATTTAGGTCATTAATATGTGCATGTTGGAAAGAGCTGACCGTTGCCTCTTGAAGTCTGCAGAAAATCCTGCATCAACTGTTACTGTCTTGCTTTTGGATAAACACAGCTGTTCCATTTCAATCACAAGTTCAAGTTGTCATGAGGTTAATTTTGGCCTATTTGTGAATGCTACAAGAATTTCAGGAAAATGAAATTACTATACCTAGTTGGCATGCAGTAGGGCATTAAGTCAAGAGTATCCAGGCACTGCCAACTTGAGGGAGGAAGGACAACTAATGTGAAACTCTAATGTTTTGCCTTATTTCACAGAATGATTTTCTAGGCAGCCTATTTTACCTTTAATGCAAGGGGCCAGCAAGCAAGTTTGTCTTTGCAAAGCTGAGGATGAAACACTGAATTTCTAAGCTCTAGAAACGTTGTTGCTCATTATTAGAGCTAAATATAATATAGAATATTATTATAGACTTTATGGTTGAGGGCCCAATTGTATACAATTGTCTGATAAGAATATTTCTGTAATGAACTGGTCATGAGTTCGGCTGGCCCCATGCATTGGCAAACAAACAAGAGACTGTCCCCTTTCTATTTCTACTTTTTCTAATGGGGTTTTAAGTAAATATTAAATGTAAAAGTAAAATTTCCCCTTCAAAATGATATATGTACATATATATGAATATATATATAGTGTAGATATAAATGTATAGATAGAGATATCTATAAAGGCATATCTATGTCTATATGTGAAGACATATTTCAGGTTTGAGCACCACGTGATATGTATTGCTAACAACAGAGATTTACTCTGTTGGCCAGAGAAAAGATAGACATTACACAGATATATTCAAAAATAACTCAAGAATTGTGACCCTATAGATTAATTTTTTATTGATGAATTTCGTACAAGAATATGGAAAACCTGTACTGCTAGAAGGTACAATTGTACCTGTACTAGTACTAGGTACAATAGTACTGTCAAATTCCTACCCATTTGCATGGAGCTCAGAAACTAGAGATTGGCATTCAAATACAGCTTTTAAATACCCATTATCCTTAGGGAACTCAAGGTCACCTTGCGCCTTGAAGGCAGAATCTCCCCCTTAAAGAGTTTTGCATTAGGAAAACACACACACACACACACACACACACACACACACACACACACACGGACGCACACACTCACACACACTAACACACATTCTTTACACCTACTCTTTTCCCTCATCTGTTCTTTTGTTTTGGGTCTTTACTTACTGGTGTTTTCTATTTATTCAGTTTTAGCCCCTCTGCTACTAGTTGCCGCAAGTGTTTCATTTGCTCAACTTCGTCTCTGTCTAAGATTTCTGAGGTAAAATAGCGATTGGTGCGCTTAGTCACGTATTTGAGTGAGGTCATTTGAAGGCAACAGATCAGGTTCTCATGCATCCCAAGTTCAGCCCTTATCTATTAGCTCCTGAAGCTGATACACACGATGAGCCTGGTCCACAGAGTACTGTTCTGTACACAAGAGGCTGATGTTCCACCTTTTTGCTATGGTAGGTTTCTGAATCAACAGAAGTGAATGAGACTGTCAGTGCTCACCTTCTTGCTTGATTTTCCAAGACAAGACACATTATCCTAAATTTTATTGTGATTCAATTGTGAATATCTATAAAATCAGTTCATAATGATGATAGGAGCTGGTTTTCTTCAGTCACGTGCCAGTGGCAATTGCAGCAGCTGTTCGTAGCAGCTGCACCCTGCTAATTCCTGTCTTCCAGGTTCTTCAGAGTCTGCTGGGGAACTCAGAATGTTAGGCTCTGGCTCCTTCTGGTTTATCCTGAGCAAGTTAAAGGAATTGTTCCATTTTTATTTTTATTTTTTTTGTTTTTTCTATCTTAGGGAAGGGTCTACAGGATGTTCAGAGTCTCACTGCTAGATTGGACTCTTTAGTGATCCACTTGTTTACAGCCTCCAAAAGCTGAGATTACAAGTGCCTACCACCATGCCCAAGCTCAATTGCCATCACAGTGTGCACCGTGGGTGGGGCTGGCAATGCAGGCCTGCAGGATGAACCCCTGGCCTCTCTGCTTGCTTTCGGGCATTTTAATCCACTGAGTTATTTGACTGGTCTTTTTTGTTTTAATATTATGGTATCTATTTTGTTGGTTTGTTTGTTTTTTTCTCGTACCTAAGATTGAACTCAGGACCTTGTGCTTGCCAAGCAGGCACTTATGCCACTGAGCTATCTCCCCAGCCCTAGGAGTTGTTCCTGATCTTATAAGTTCTGCCTAATGCTACCTCCAGCTTCCATTCTACCTACCAAAGACACCATGTATATACAAAGATGACAGTATCTGATTCAAGCAGAGTTCTTGTGCTGTGACTGGGAGAAAGGAATACATTTACCTCTCTTAGGCCATTTACATATCTGGAAAAGTACTATGATTAATCATTCTCTACAATCAAGTGGCAAGTTTCACCAAAGTTTTGTAACAACAATGACAACAGTAAAAAAACAAACAAACAAACAACTCTACTTCTCTAATAGAAAGATAGAGTTCAATAAAAATTCTCAAAATTTTAATACAACTAAAATGCTTCCATTACTGTTCAGTATAAACAAGTATATCATCTATAGGATAATGCATATTAGCTACTAGAGTCAAAAGTAATTTGCTGTTTCAGAGCACTTACAGCACACTAAGTTTCATATGTGTAGTTTCATTTCATTCTTGTACAACTTGTTTGATAGCCAAAAATTATCTTCTATAATTAAGGAGTAGGACACAGTTTACACACATGCACAACTAGATATTAGATAAGGAGCTCTGTGTAGGCTTGAACAGCTTCATGCTTTGTCCCAGTGCATCCAGTAAGAAAAATGATAAATTGAAGTAAAAAGAAGTAAGTGAGCTTTTCAACAGGTGTGAGGGGTGTTTCTAGCTATAAATCCTATGAGTAGGATTTCTAACTGCAGGTCTTTGTGGTAGTTATTAACATTTGTGAGTGAGGCTGGTTTCTGTAGTATAGTGGTTATCATGTTCACTTAGCATTTGTAAGTTAGTCTCAGTTTTGTCAGGTATAAAATGAAGATTATTGCAGAAATTGTATGAAAACAGGAGCTAATGTATATAAAACATACCTAGTAAATAGCATTTAGGAGGGGCAGTACGCAGTAATTAAAGTGGTGTTTTGTTTTTTGTTTTTTGTTTTTGGCAGAACCAGGGATTGAACTCAGGGCCTTGCACTTGCCAGACAAGCGCTTATTCTACTGAGCTATCTCCCTGGCCCCAAAAGTCTGGTTTGTATGAGCAGTGATCTTCCTATTCCACTGTACTTGAGGAACTAACATCATGAAGATCTCAGAGCAAAGAAATGAAGCTACCCAAGCTAAAGGAGATACATATTCCTGATTTTGCCCCATGAGTACTAACCTAATATCTAAATATATATTAAGAGCTCATGCTGGATCACAGATTATCTCTATTTCTTCTTTATTCTTATAGCAGATGCAAAATACTTTGGGGCATAAGTAGCAGGTGCATCTGCCAGTCTTCTACAACATCAGTCAAGGTTAATCTAACAGATTTTAGTAACCTCTCAACAGAGGTAAGTGTTTGGTATGAAAGACCTAAATAGATAGTCCAAGATAGAAGAAACATTGAAATACCAGCACAAGCAATTGTAAAGTAATAAGGACAGGTTTGTCTCCAAACATGTTTTATTTACTCAGTTTTGGTTAATTCAAACTATTGTGATGCCTTGCTCAGAGGTTTCACATCTACTCTGGAGCAGTCATTGCTCATAAAAAGCCTCTTTTCCTTTGGGATTAGCTGGGGACATCTCTTTTCTCCAGGGCTGCCTTTCAGTCAGTGAGTCAAACTGTTACCTGGTGTTTTATCAACCTTGGCAAACTTGCCCTGAAATATGTGATGCATACAAATAATAAAAACATGGGAATTAGCTCTACAGTGATGCAATATGTTCTTGGCTCTGCAAAAGAAATATGCCACAGAAATATAAAGCATGAAGAACAGTGCAAAGTCTGAAGTTCTGTTCCACATTTGCCAGAAAAAAAAAAAAGAATCCTTCAACATAGGCTTTAAAGAAAGAAAAATGATAGTCAAAAGAAAACCCAGTTTAAATGTACTTAAAAGTAAGGCAGTATATTCATTACAATATGGTCTGACTTTGGCATTTAAAAATACCAAAGCTACTTCCCTGGAGAAGTATTTAATATATCATACCTCCCTCCTTCCTAAAAGTAGACAATTGAAATATGTTCCCCTTTCTCTGATCTATAGCCTGTCTGGTCCCATATTTAATGAGTTTTCTTTTTTTTTCTTTCTTTTCTTCCCATGCTCCTTGTTAGCTTGTGAAATTATTCAATCTTGCTATCTTACAATACTGTATTTTGACACCTCCCTTGACACTCGCACTCCCACTTCCCTCCCGTAGTGCCTCTTGCTTTGCTGTTACTTATCACCATCACTTTCTCTGAGGCTAAGCATCTGTACTGATATCTCCTAAGGTGCTTTGGAGTAGTCAAGTGGGATCTGTCTTTTATTTCTGATCTTAAAAGAAAGCAGAGAAATTAACTCCCCTAAACCAACCTACCGCTTTATGCGACTATTACCTCGATGAGCCCATCTCATTTTCACGACCGCCTCCACTCTTTCCCTTTGTGCGATGCAAAAGGTTGAGATTTCACTGCAGTTTTATGACACTATCATGGTTATTCTCACAGCTATTAGCAAACCTATAGATATACCCCATGGCTTCTGGGAATCTGCACATATTGGAATGAAAAGTGTATAGAGTTTAATCTAAATTCAAAATTTATTCTTGCCTTCTAGTTTCTTCTGTTATGGAATAAAAATATTTATGCTACCACTTGGGATAGAAAGTTTAAAAAACGACTAGACAAATATGTTACATAGATGATTAGCAAAAAGACTTTATTCCAGAGTGTCAAAGCTGTATGTATTAATTTATTTTAGCACTGTTTAATACTTAAGTTTTTTGGAGGGGCTGGATAATTTTTAAATTTCGCTAAAAGAAGTCCAAGAATTTCATCCATTGTTTCAAATTCTTATGGATAGTGAATATTCAAAGTGCAGAAAGATACTGGTACTAATTTGGATTCAAATGATCTTTCTATGCAAGGCAAATGGTATTTTAAAGACCTACTCTGGGAGGTTTTCTGTTCAAGTGTTCTTCAATAGGAAGACAACAGCTCAAACAGATGCATCAGCACTGATTTAAGGGCATATGTGTGGGAAGCCCTTTTTGCAAATGAGTAATTCATTGAAGGTTAAGGGAAAGAGGTTTTTGTCTCTGGGGTGGTAAGAGAGATGAGAGTTGTCTATATACTGTATGTTACTATTTTGACATTTCCTGATGGCCACTTCTCCAAATCCAAAGATAAAATACCAATGGAAAGCTGAGCTATAATTTGCCTAACGTGAAACTCACTTCTTTAGAGTTGTATTGCTTGGTTGTCTTTAATATATTCACCACAATACACAATGATCACACTTCTGTGGACTTGAATATTGTCATTACCCTAAAAACAACATAACTTTTGGTATTAATCATGTCCAGTCCCAACCTCTGGTACAATAATCTGCTCTATGTTTGTTTGAATTTATAGATTCTGTGCCTTTCACGTAAATCAGATCATCCAACATGTGACTTTTCAAAATATTTAATAAAATATATACTGAGATAATTTGAAATGCAAGTGGCATTGTAAAAATATGGAGGAGAGATCCTAAGTACTGTTTTTCAATACTCCAGAAATGACAATCCCCACATCACTGTAGTATAAAATCACAAGTGAGATACTGACATGGATACAACTCATTCATTTCCTTTACATATTCCCTGGATTTCATATTAACTCTAAATATTACTGTTACTGCCTAGGTTTGCGTATTTGTATTCACCACTATAGTCAAGATCCCATGTGTTTCCAATATCATAAAGTTTCCAACACTATGTATATCCTTATGCTGTTATGTGGCTTGTTGATGCAGTCACCTCATATATATTTCCTGCTAACAACTTCTATGCTAACTTCTATTTCTAAAACTTTGTTATTTAAAAACAAACCATACAAATAGACTCAAACAATATTTATCCTATTGAGATTGACACATATTTGTCTATCACACAACCTTAGAGATCAAGTCATTGTGCATATCTGTAGCTCATTCTTTTTGCTGTAGAGTAATATTCGGTAGTATCTAAGTACTACAGTTTAAGCGTCCACCCACCAAAGAACTTCTATAAAAGGCTTTCGGCTATTCTGAACAAACTTCCTTGAACATTTTTGTATAAGTTTGTGGTGTGAATTTAAGTTTTCATTTCTCTGGGATAAATGCATATGAATACAAATATGGATTGTGCAATAATTGCATGCAGGGATCATGAGAAATTGCTGAGCTGCTTTCCAGAAAGGCGCATACCATTTGGAATTCACACCAGCAATGTGTGAATATCCAGTTTCTCTTAATCATCATAAGAATCTGATAGTGTTTCTATGTTTTTAACTTTAGCCATTTTGATGGGTATACAGTGAATGTGTAACATTCATAGCCAGCTCATTTCACCTAAAATAATGTCTTTAAGGTTTAGTTATATTATAAAAGACTTTGATAGTTCATCATCTTTTAATAAGCAAATAATGTGTTATTGTACAGATACAACACATGTTGTATATGGATTAATGAGCTAATAACAAAATATGTTGGATGCTAACAAACATGCTTTCAGAATCACTTATGATAATATTCTTTACCACTATAGCCTGCAGTTTTTAAAAGTGTCATGCACCATATTAGACACTTTATGTGTATTTTCTCACAGGAGTTGCATTGTGCTACTAGGATCCAAGACATGATAGATAAATTGGAAACTCACATATTAAACTAAGCTGACAGAAAATATAATTTGGTCAGAAAAACATTTAACTGGGTTAAATATGTTTTGAAATCAAATTTTAAGACACTCAAAATTTTATTGCAAACTCTACCACAGGTCTTTTTCCATGCTGTTAGTCTAACTAACCATTGACCTGCTTGTCCTAATAAGGAATTTGAGATTGCCAGGCCTGAGTTCCTAAGTCATCTTTCAGATAAAGAAATTAAGATTCAGTCATTCACTGCACAAATATTCATGGAGAGCCTAATATGCATTGGGCCTGCACTAGGTGCTATGATTGAGAAAGGCTAATTATCTTAGCTAAGGTCACCAATTTAGCAAAAGCAATGATTAAATAGTACGTTGCATATTGAAGGTAAAATTTTATCTTTAATACTTATTTTCTCTGTATCCTAATTAAAGCAATTCAGGAAAAATATGTTAGATTTAAAGTAATTCATTAGTGATCGTTAATTTTCTTTACATGGTCACATAATTCCTATTTAGCTCATCAAATACATCATATTGCTATTTACCTTCACTAGAACAGAGTCCAATAGCTGAGTTGCCCAACATTTTGGATTCTTATTGTAAGTCTTATCCAACCTCATTATGTATTTCTAGAGTACAGATACTGAGCATAATATATCATTAAGTCACTAATAAACTTCAGTCTCTTCTTTACTACTTTCCCCATCCCCCACTGTCAATGACTAATTTATCTCAAACAGAAATATGCATAAGTTGCCTTGGAAGAGGAGGGGCATGGCATTATCAGTCACAGCATGGACGAGTTATAGCTAGCTCCATCACGGAAGAGAACAGATGATTACAATCAATAATCAATCAAAGAACCAGTGACAGTAATCATACATCACTTTCCACTGTGGAATCTTCCCTCAAAGCCTAATATTACGAAATCCAATTTCTTCCTATGTTGCTGCTCTGCCATTGTTCAGAATCTGCCCTTCGTTTGGAACAAGCCTGCAATGTGGAGCATCCCTACCTGGGCTTCTGCCCTCTTGGAAAGGTTCTAAAAATAGAGAAAAAGTAAATGTTGGAGAAGAAAAGAGCAGTTGTTCTTGTGCTTGCCTGTGCCTTCATTGGTCACAGCGCCCACTTCGTGCACAGTGTAAGCCTGTACTGAGTGAATCGTTGCAGAATAGCTGTTATTAACCAAGTTGATGCATTTTATAATATTGGTTCGCAGAAATTTTGTAACTAGATGTTAAAATCATGTACAGGTAAATATACTGTAGAATAAAAGGTACAGGGCTATAAAGTTAACTGAATTTAATGAAATTGAGTTTTAATGGAAAGTGAATGTTTTTCTAAAATACTAAGACAATTATTTAAGGGAAATAATATTAAAATTTCAAATCCATTCTATACGAAATTGAAAGGATATATTTTGGGAACGCTGGCACACAGAAATTTTACAAACTCATTCACTCCACAAACTTTTGCTTATTATCTTTTATACATTGGAAAACATGAATTCTTGCTCTTAAGGATGAAGATTCTAGAATAAGCAAAAAAAAAAAAAAATAGATGCTTTATCACAGAACACAAAGTGCTTAAAACTGTGAGAGAGTTTCTTCAAAATGTTTTGGAGAGCTGAGGATGTAGCCCAGGAGCACAGCAGCTGCCTGGCAAGCATGAAGTCCTGAGTTCAATTGACAGTACTAAAAAGAAAAAAATACACTTTTAGTACACAGAGGAGGAAGGAGAAGGGGCCGCAGGAGCGTGGGGGCCCTAACAGAGAAGGTGGTTGTTAAACCAAGGAGGGAAGGAGATCACAAAGATGTTGCCATAGGTTGAGAGAACAGAAGTACATGACAATTTCAAGCCACTATGTGGCGGTGGTTGGAAAGCAGAGAAAGAAGCAGAAGGGAGGAAGAATGGGAGATGGGAGAGGAGATAAAGCGAAGCCACAGAGTTATGTTGGAGCCACACTGTAAAGGGCTCAGGTGAGGCTCACACAGAGGTAACAGAAGTGGAACAGTATAAAATTTTCACAAGTACTTGGATCTGACCATAGCTTTGGAGAAAAGGCAGAACCAGAAAGCCAGGCCAAGCAGACTAGAGTTGGTTGCTGCTCCTAATATGTACATTGCACAGGGTAAATTTACCACCACAAAGTACTTCTTAGAGATACTGACTTCACCAGAGATGTCTTTCTCCACAGATGTAAAGGAAATTTACTATGGGGAAAGGGGCACTCATATCAAGGTAAGGATTTTCAGTAAATCACAAGTTATCAGGCAAATTAGATCTTGATTGTTCCTTGGAAAGATATGACCTCCAGTGTAGGTCTCTGACAAGACTCACAGTTAAACCAAAACAAAATGACAAGAAGAACACAACAAAAGTTGCTATGGGGTTTGGTGTAAAGCTTAGTTTTGAAATATGTACAGTTCTGTCAGTTCCCAAGACATGTTTCCTTTCTTTCATGCTGGACTATTTATTTCTTTTATCACTGATTTTTTGGCTGTCCTACATAGGATCATTTATGAAAGAAACTAATTCTCTAGAAAACTCTTAAACATTCTCTAGGAGGCTCCTACAGTGAGTGTGAATCTTTTAATAGTATCTCCTTTTTAAAATTCTTTATTACTAACAATTGGGTCCTTTTGAAGAACCAGGTCTGATTATTATTTTCTTCATGTAAGGTTGAGACACTGTGCAGTGCCTCTCATCTTCTTTTTTTTTTTTTCTTTTTTTTTTCTTTTCTTAAAATTTTATTGAGAAACAAATAGTAATGAG
>NDGM011193131.1:0-13515 GCA_002564305.1 Octomys mimax | reverse complement strand
ATCTGTATCCCCTTTTTTGTTTAGTTCTGTCATTTGAATATTATAGGTGTGTTAACTCAGCAGTCCAGTAGTCGACATTTGCTTTTAAAATCCCTACTTACAGTAATTTCCCAGAATACTTTGTATTTTTCTTCGATTTTCATAATAATGAAAAGAAGCTTGGAAATATACTTACATAATACTTTTTTAGTAGATGGTAGGAAACTGGGATGTAGGAAGGCAGGCCTCTTTCCATGGGCAAGGGATGTGGGATGGAGAGAGGGAGAGGAGGAGGGGAGGGAAGTGCAAGGACTGCAATGTAATGTGTCTGTGCACCAGGGCCCTGTAGGGAGTGTAGTGCACATCACCAACATGCGCTGATTTTGAAAAGTCCCCAATAGCAAGAAATAAATAGGTAAATAAATATACTCTTTTGATTGTCAGTACAAATGCCTACTTCCTGTCTCTGGAAAAGGCCAGTCATCAGATTTCTGCTCACGGAGTGTCTGGGAACTCATAGTACTTTCAAGTGCTTACTTTCAGGGATATGATTATTAAAAAATAATTTTTGTTCATAGGTAAGTTAATAGAGATTTTTTGTTATTCCTCTATTGTTTTCTTGGTATACACTGCATTTTTTTTTTTTTTTTGGTAAAAATGGTAACCTTAAATGTAAAAAACAAAACCAAACCTCCAAACTTTAAGTGTGCTTCCAAACATTGGAAGGATCTTTGTTAATTGCTGCAACTAAATAAAAGAATCTGGCCCTTCCCTCACCATGATCCAGGCTTTAGTAATTCCTTCCTTCATTTCTCTGCACTTTTACCATTTCCAAAGTGATTTATTGTTTGTTTCTTTTAGTGACGTTAAGTGCTTATGAAGTCCTTCTGCCGCCTCATGGCTTTCATTTCTAAATTACTTGGCCTTCCTCTAATCCCCCTTGCTACCCCACATTTTTAATGGCATGTGTCTCTTTCCTTATTAAGAATTATCTTGATTTTGGGCTTTTACTATTTTTTCCATTTTATTTTAGCCAATGAATCTTGATTTTTCTATATTTGAAAAACTTCTGTGTGTTTTATACTGAGAGCAGTGTCACAGGAGCTGTTTCCAAGTCTTGCCAGTATCATAACTTGGTGAACTTCAAACCAACTATGTTCTTGGTGCTGTGAGGTACACTCTGCTTCACGAAACTTAAGTTTCATAAAAGTGTGCTGGGAACAGGTTATTCATTTGTTCATGTAGTCACTCATTCAGTCACTCATTGAGCAGGTTATTTATGAAGTACCTACTGTATGCCCTTATGGTTAAGAGGTTGGAATATACAGTGGTGAATGAGAGAACATAGATCTTGATTTTTTGCTCTTATATGGCATTAATAAATACACATCTAGGATGACAAATTGAGACAAATATTATTTTAGAAAAAAAATAAGGTTCAGTTTAAGAAAGTAACAAGGTAATCCTAATTTACGTTAAGGGTAAAATAGGTAAAATTGGCCTGTTCTAGCTTCACGGATGCAGGAAAATAAAATGTGTACTTCTGTGGAATAGTGAGGAATTGTTTTCTTCTATAGTGTATGGACTCTTGAGAGCTCACGTGTTCTTGTCTAACATAAGAGTAAGGTCTGTAAAACTGAAGATTCTTTTTCTTTTTTTCTTTTTGCACGGCCTGGCCGAACCCAGGTGCTACATCAGTTGAACTGAAGTGAAGGTGAGATTTCAGGCATCAGCATGAGACACTATGCAGGCATTGGAAGCCTGCTACCTATTTTTGTTTCGTATGTCACATATATCCTTTTTTACTGTTTGCTTCCCTTTTCGGTGTTGTCTTAATGAGGGAACAGGCTCAGCTGCTGTAACAGAGAAACCTAAACATGGACACTTAGATCTAATGAGAAATATATTTTTCTGCTGTGATAATGAAGAGGAGCTATGAGGCAAATATCATCCTCAACGCCGGGCATCCAGCTCCAGATTTAAAATGGCTGTCTTCTAGTCTTTGTCTACCTTGCCCTGGGAAAAGGGAGGAATTTAGGGGAGGGCACTCATCTTTTTAGGGGAAGAGCCTGAGAGAGTCATGTTCTTCATTAAATTTCCCATTCGTCAGAACCCGCCATCTGGCCACATCAAGGCATAAGGGATATTAGGAAGCAGTGAGGTAACCAGGTACCCATGGAAACTTGATTTCCATTACCAAAGAAAGGGAAAATAGTTGCTTGTAGACGATTAGCTATCTCTGCTACCTGTAAGCTAAAGTAAAAATAATTCTAGCTGAAGCTGAGATATAATTGTTATCAGTCCACAAACTCAAGGCAGCCTTTTGTGGTAGTGTGTCAGCCATATCCTTCTACATAAGTGGCCAGAATGGTGAGCGTGAGTGAGCCCAGAGCAGCAGTGGCAGGGGTGAAGGTACTAGGTTGTGCTTTGGGGAAGGGGGTGAGAAATTCAGGAAAGGGAGATGCCTGTGGCTGTCGTGTGATAAACAGAAGAGGGCATCACCATGGCTGACTAGTGCAGTGCTTTTAGTTCTTGTTTACAGTACATATTATTTACATCTGTTTGAGGACATTTGTATTCATACTAGCATATCTTGAATATTTTCAATCACTTACCCACATTCCTTCATCCTTCTCCAATCCCCTCTTCATCCCCACCCAGTCTGTCTCTGTTTCCTGGCATTGTGTTATTTACTCATTTATTTGTTTATGTTTTCAGTTTCTAATATAAGAGAAATCATTTATATTTAACTTTCTGTAGCTTGTTTACTTCATTTAACATTTTGGTCCAAGTTCTATCTATTTTCCTGAAAATGACATTATTTCATTTTTCTTTTTTTTGGAGTTGGAGGAATTGGGGATTGAACTCAGGCACTTGCGCTTGCCAGGGAAGTGCTTATTCCACTGAGCCATCTCCCCGGCCCCCATATTTCATTTTTCTTTGTGGCCAAATTTTTCTGTGTGTCTATACACCACAGTTCAGTGAAGATTTTGTGTGAAGGAATAGAATTAACTTTGAGGTAGAAAACTGTCTTGAGATCTGGGTCCTAAAGTCTACTGGATTTAGGAAATGAGACAGGAAAGCTGATTAGGAGATGGGTAGAGAAAGATTGGAGTTATTTGAACCTGGTAACAACAAAGATTAGAACATTTGGAATGTGTGTCAGAGAAGGCCTTGGTGAACTACTGCATCTGGGGGATGGCAGAGGGTGTGGAGGATACACAGCATTCCTGTTAGAGCAGCTGGTGAATAGGGGTGACACTGATGTGGAATCAAGCCTGAGGTGGAGGCCTAGCCTTCTGTCACTGTGACAAAATACTTGAGATAAACAACTTATAAGGAAGGTTGATTTGGTCTCATGATTTCGAAGGTTTTAGTCTATGCTTGGCTGGGTCTGCTGCTTCTGAGTCTGTAGTGTGGCACTTGGCAGAAGAAACTCTTTCACTTCGGGTGGCTGGGAGGCAGAGAGAAATGAGGAGGAGCCAGGTCACACGCTCCCCTCAAGTTAGTCCCACTGACTAACTTTATTCAAGTAGGCCTCACCTCTTATGGAGTCCTCTGCCACTTTTCAGTAGCGCCTTTAACACATGGGCTTCCAGGGGATGTCTCAGATCCACCCTATAGCAGGTGGAGGTAAAAGCAATTTTTTTCTTTTAATGTTAAGATGCTCTTGACAGGAAATAGGCATAAATGGTACCATATTAATTAGTGTTTGCCATATAATTTTAGCATACAAAAGCACTGTAATGATACCCTTTATAGATTACTGTCATATGCCTTTCATTAAATAAATGTTAAAGTTCACTATTTTGATTCTCAAAGAGAAGCTTGTTAGAAAATTAATATGTAATGAGAGAACTGTTAATTTTGCTCCTTAAATTGAATATTTGAAAGGTTAAAATTGTAGAAATTTATTATTTAATTCATATGATAAACATGTTTGACAAGAATAAAATTAAATTCATACCTTTATTCTAAAGCAAATGATCATTTAAAATGCACTTTTCTAAATGTATGCCATTCCTAAAGTACAGTTCAATTACATAAAAAGAGATTTAAGAATGCTATAGGGTCATTGGAGTTTCTAGTTTTGGTGTTTGAGGGTTCCCCACACTGAGACCCATCATGGTTGTACTAGTTTATATTCCCACCAAGAATGGGGGAGGCCTCCTTTTCCCCTGCAGCCTTGCCAGCATTTGTTGTTATTTGATTTGTTTATGGTAGCTCTTTTTTCTGGAGTAAGAAGAACTCTCAGTGTTGTTTAAATTTGCACTTTTCCAATGGCCAGTAATTTGACATTTGTTCATGTATTTATTGCCAGTAAGAGTAGAAGTTGTATTACAGTGATATATGCATTCCCGTGTTGATAGCAGAATGGTTTATAATAGCTAGATCTTGGAAACAACTTATTTGCTCATCAGTGGAGAAATGGATAAAGAAAATGTGCTGTTTATATACAGTGGAATACTGTTGTGCCATAAAGAAGGATAAATTTGAGGCATTTGAAGGAAATATGCAGCTTGAGATGATAATATTGAGTAAAATAAATCAGACACACAAGCTTAAATATCACATGGTTTCTCTTAAATGAGAAACCCAAAATATAAATAAAAAGCAAAGCAAAAGATATTGGGAAGTAGGGAGATCTTTCTTGAATGCAAGGGGGATCAAGATATGGAGTGGGGAGGAAAGGGAATTAGAGAATTGAAGGAAAGTGTGGAATAGGAATTTTGCAAATGGGAAGAGGACCAAGAGATAGATGAATAGCGAAGGACAGGAGGGGTTGGGGACAAAAACAGGATAAAGAGGTGTTATGTGCCTGGGCCAACTGCCCACATCACATGTGGTAATTGTGCACCACAAACATGTACTAACACAGGAAACGTTGTAGGGCTATCATAAGTTATATAGGTTATCTAAATATTGGCTTAATATTTTGAACCATTATTTTATTCCTTTCTTTCTTACCATGATGTTTCTCTTTGTGACTCTAAAAATAAAAATAAATATTTCAGGTATTGCTCTGAAAAACAGCCCCTTTGTTTACAGCGCTTTTCTGACTTGCCGGGTGCGCAGCGCTGCTTCATGACTTAGCCAGTGTGCGCATGGCCCGGACTCTTAATTTATACCTGTTTGCTCTGTGTACTCATGTAAGTCCCTCTTGTTATTCACAGTCACGTGGTGCTAAGAGGGTAAAAGTGGAAAACGTGTGGTAACATTTTTCATGCTGCAGCAAACTCCCACTGCGCTGAACCTAGGTTATAATTCCACGTGACTGCTTCGAGGCCCAAATTCTCTTTTCATGAAAAGAATGTAATCATTTGATAAGAGCAGTGAAATGATGTTTATTTCTGGTTTAACTATTTAACTTTATTTTTTGGCCTAGATAATACCTAACCAGATTAAAATTACTTCTAGTTTCAAGACTTTCTAGAAACAATAAAATACAGTGTCAGTTTTGAAGAATGTTCAGCAGTTAGAGATGCGGACCAGCTTACTTTCTTAAAAAGAGAAAACAGTAGACACTTCTTAGTATTAAGGGGATTATGTTATGCTGGCCATACCACTAAGGTTCCAAGTGCTTTTCTGAATTGAGTCAGATGCAAGTATAAATTTTAAAATTTTATAGGAAGATGTGCATTTATTTTATAACCGAATGTGGAAGTCTGGAAATCAGAAGTGGGCTAGATATTGAAAAAGTTCAGAACATCTTCCTTTATGGGTGCAAACTGCTGAACGCTAGTGGGCATTACAGAGGGCAGCGATCACTGCTGAGAATGTGCTCCAGGGCCGGGAAGGTGGCGAGGTGGGGACGATCATTTCATATTAGATTGCTTCCTTACTGATTTGTAAGTTATTTTATTGTATGGGCTATATTTGGGCATTTATTTTTACATGTAAAAACAGTTAACTCAGCTGTTCTTCTGGTCTCTCAACACAGGAACAGCCTGAAATTGACTGACAGTTGTAGCCTAGAATAGATCATGGAAAAACATTTCTGATGTAGTCTGTGTGAATTGAAATAATGTAGAAATAGGCAAAGGAAAAATGTAGCCATACTTCTCATTTGCCAAATTTAAGCACTCCATGTTTGTGTGAAATTAGATAATATGAACATAGAGAATAGCTCTGTTCAATGGAACTTGCGTTTTCGAGTAGTCTCATGAAAAAGTTAAAAGAAATGTGTAAAATACATTTAATAATGTATTTCACTTTGTGCTCACAGTATTGTTTCACAATGTTATCAATACAAAAATTACTCATGAGTTTTTTTTGTACTGAGTCTTCTAAATACAATGTTTATTTTATACTTAGAGCAAGCCTGAATTGGAGTGAGGCACATTTCATTTGTTCATGTACCTAATGACTACCTTCTTCGTACAATTTTAGGACAAATATTTTCCATTTCTTTTCTGTTTTCTACATATCCATAAGGAGCTCTGAAACTATTACTGAGTGACTACTTTTGGAAAGGAAGACTTGCTTATGTATGATTTGGTTAGAAAGCAGTTGTGACGGTGTAATTTGTATTCCTGGTGGCTCAGGTGGCAGTGATGCAGTGAGGGGCATGGCACAGAAAAGGCTAAGCATGGTGGGCGTGCCGCCTGCATTGTGTGTGAGCGTGAGTGTTTTGATTGTGCAAAGAGTGTTGTGTCCTTCATTGTGCAGAATGAGTTGTCAGTTTAATGAGAAGTATATGTGGCAGGATTTCTTTTTGCACAGATAAAAACATGATTTTTAATGATTATTTTTATTTTCTACAGCAAAATTTTCAAAAACTTCTATTATTTGCTTTTAGTAATATTTTTAAAAATTGGATACCTGTTCCTTTTGCAAGGGTGTTGATTGATAGATAGATAGATATAGATAGATAGATTGATAGATAGACAGACAGACAGACAGACAGACAGTAGATAGGTATAGATATTCATTCCCATTGCTTTTTCTTTGAGGGCATTTAAAACTTAGAAAAAAATAACTTAAAAACTAAAATAAAAAACATTAGACATTTATTTTGTATCCTTCTGTATTATGGTCTAATTATATGGATTATCTTAAAATGTACATTTATTCAAGTTGGGTTTTAATAATAAAACTTTTTTTAAATGAATGCTGGTTTATGCACTTTGTGGGCTAAATGAATCAGGCTCTAAACTTTTATCAGAATCTGTGGAGCTTGGATATAAATTGAAAAGATCACAGCTATGGGGAGAAGACCTATATTGCAAAGGCCTTTCTGCATAGATTATGAACATCATAACTCAATAATTTTTTCAAAACTATGGTTATAATTGGACCCAATGGGGGTCTGTGTCTTTGATCAGATCACAGCAACTGTGACTTTACACTGAAAATGTCACTACTGTGCAGGTTTATCACCTGTAGAGCTGGTCTTTCCTCTGATGCTGTGTTAATTTCTCATTAGCATTATTCAAAGTTGAGTTGTTAATTAGGTTAACACTTCAATTACAGTCATCGTCTACAAGTGTAGTCAGGACTGCTTGTCTAAGGAAACAAAAATATTTCTTTTTGCATAAATGTATGTGAAGGCTGAATTACACTATTTTATTATTTGGTAGATTTGTATGGATTAAAAACAGGTTCTGTTGAACACCCTATTAAAATTGGTCTCATTATTTATTTTTTCCTTAAGAAAATTGCTACATAACTTCATATTTCTGTATTAAGTATTTAAGAGGGCTATACATAACAGTAAGTGTTTTTAAGTATGAAAAGTGTAGTTTTATAGTTGTGTAAAAGAAATAAGTAAGTGGCCAGGGGGATAGGTTGGTGGTCTAAGCACCTGCCTGGCAAGCACAAGGACGTGGGTTAAATCCCTGGTACTGTATACTGTGCTGGCCAGTGAAACCAGGTGTGGCGGTACATGCCTTAATCCCAGTTGAGCCAGGAGGATCACTCCGAAGTGAAATGAATTGGATATATAGGAGTATTCCCCCCCTTAAAAGTGAATTTATTTCAGAAAGATGAGACCACTTAAAAATGTAAGACAGTTTATAAATACAATTTTCTGTGTATATTAAGTAGATTTTTTTCCTTAAGAAAATGAATTGTTACATAACTTCTCATGTCTCTATTAAGTATTTATGAGGGAGTTACATACATTAAGTGTCTTTAAGTGTACAAAGTATAGTAGGATTATGTAGTAGGATGGATTATGTATGAAAAATTATGATAAATTAAAGTGCTTTTCAGCATTTTAAAATTTTAGGTAAGACTTTCTTTGATTTAAAACAATAGTACTGTGCAGCACAAATAGCTCGGCAGTCTCAGCGCCTGCTTTGCAAGCTCAAGGACCCGAGTTCAGTTTCTGGTACTGCTGCCATGCCAGCCCTTGAACATGAGCGTGCTGTGCCGGCCCCAAAACTGGGTATGGTGGTACATGCCTATAATCCCAGCACTGGAGAGGCTGAGACAGGAGGATCACCATGAATCTGAGCTATGTAGCGAGACCCTACACCAAATATAAACAAATAAATAAATGATGTAAAAAACCTACTAGCACTTTATCATTTTTACTGGTTTATGAGGCAGCGACATTGAACTCAAAGCCAGCATGTGATAGAAGAAACTGAATAGTCTGACTTTATATCATAGATTTACCTCTTAATAAAGCATGTGTTTATTTTTAAACTTTGATTAGTACATGTTTGCAGTATATAATGATTACATTCATTGTAGGAAGTTGGTACATGTATATAATGCATCTGAATTTTGTTTTTTCCCCTTTCTCTCTACCTCCTTTTATTTTCCCAAAATCCGGTTAATTTATTTATAAGTCCTTACAAGGTTAATTATCATATATACAGATCAACAACCAGGCTAATAGGCAATAAAAACATATAAAATAGCTAAGACAATTATACTAAATCAAGGTACACTTTTAGATACTGAATTACAGTAACTATTTTCTTTCTCCTTTTTTCTTGTTATCGATTATGCACTTTATATATATTGAGTTTTTCATATGAGAAACAATGAGATATATAAACTTGTGTGTCTGATTTTAATGCATGTTTTTGTACCTCTATTTCTTCATTTATTAATGGAATTATAAGTGCTTTTCTTAGAAGACAGTTGTGAAACTAAGAATTTGCATAACATAATTCCCCACTCATGGTATGGCCTCAATAACTTTGTCTCTTCTCCCTTTTTTTCCTAATAATGACAAAACTATTGATTGGAAAATTATGCATGCAAATGAGGCTTCTGAAAGTAAAATAAAATAGTAAGCAACCCCAGAAGAGCCATAACGAATAACCTTCCATAGCAGACATGAATGATAGCCAACCAGCTTTACTTCAGAACAAGTAGACACATGTTGTAATTTTCTAAAAATCTGCAGAAAAATGGCTCAGAAGCAGTTCACTGTAAAATAATTAAAGCTTATTTATGTCAAGAGGCCTTGGGAAAAAAGAGAGCATAAACCAATTTACATTAGCACGTTCCTATCCTCTCCTGCTTTCATTTCAATTAACAGACCAGCAGGTGCTCTCTGCAGTTAAAAAGATAAGCTATCAGGGAGGAGGATGAATTTTTGGCTGACCTGCAGACTCTGTGGTTTGCCTGCTGATTGGGTTCGTACCTCGCTGTACCAATTTCTGAGGTGTTAATTTAACTGTTCCTCTCTGTCACGCAGGTCTCGGCCTTGAAAAATAAACTGAGGAAGCAGTCTACAGCTACGGGTGATGGAGTGGCTAGGGCCTTTCTTAGGGCACAAGCTGCTTTGTTTGGATCCTACAGAGATGCACTGAGATACAAACCTGTGAGCATTTTATTTCACCACCATTTTAGTGTGCTTCTTTATAGTTCTTTGGGATGAGGCCAGAAGATCTGCCATTTCAGTATCATATCTTTAAAGATGTCATAATTGTCTTTTACATTCCAATGCAATATGCTGTAAAGTATATATTCCATCTCCAATTGAATTTTTTGGTAACTTTGGTAACCTTCAGTTAATACTTACTGCTTTTTTTTTGCATATCACCTTGCTAATATACTAAAAATGAAGTATTTACCTCTTAACTAATTAGTGATGTTCAAGCACATTACAGCACTTATCTGAATTTTTGTTATGACCATTAACAAATTCACTAGACAAGTGAATTTATTTAATTAGTAAGTTTAAATATGACAAGTACAAAGTGAAAGTTTAAATAAATTAGAACTTAAAATTCTTGCAATATTTAAAAATTTGTTATATTTCTCCTTAATACTTCCTAAAATATGCTTACCAATTTAGCATATCTTAGCTCATTCTACCATTTATTATAATACTCTAAAATGATTATTGTATAGAACTGTAGTCAAGCTTTTAGATGGTCCAAATGGGTATAATTCAAATGTATTTATCTTTCTTTGCATTATTGATTAAAGTATGTATGTTAAGTTGATTTTTATATAAATTATTTCACAACTGTTCCATGACCGGATGAATCAGTTGCAAGGATAAAATCATGAAATTAGTAATAAATAATAGAAGACCTGACCTTCGTTAGCATTTTTGTTGCTAAGCTAGGTAACATTTAGTCTCCAGATTCCAATCTTATTTGTAAAATGAGAATTTTTACTCATGTCCTCTTTCAGGGTTCATGTGTCAACTTGGCTGTAAACTAGGAAGCACTGAAATTGAATGTGTTATAGCTTTGCTGAACAGACTTCTGCATTAATCATTCCCACTCATCTCTTATACCTTTAAAGGATTATTGAGTTTTTGAAAGGAGTCCAAAGACTCCATACCAACTGCTGCTATGTAGATCAATATATATCTTTAGTTTATGTGCTATGTTTGTTAGCTTTCTGTTTCTGTTACAGAAGTCCCAACATAATCAATTTATAAAATGTAAAGGTGGATTTTGCCTCATAGTTTTTGAGGTTTGAGTCTGTGTTCTGTTGGCTTCTTTGCTTTTGGGCCTGGGTGAGACAGCCATCGTTGTGAGGAACACAGAGGTACAGAGCTTCTCCCTCAGGGCTGGGACATGAAAAAGCAGAAAGAGGGACCTGGCTCTCAGCTCCCCTGAAAGCACACTCTGCATGACTAGAAAACTCCCACTGAGCTCCTTGGCTTTCCGGTTCTGCCCTCTGCCCATGAATCCACTGGTTAAAGACCAAGCCTTTGATGTGTAGACCTGGGAGACACACAGACCCAAACATGCTAGCCCTTTTGGTATAGATATATCCTTTAAAGCATTATAGAGCTTACAGTATTTACATCAGATATGTATCTCAGAGAGGAGAGTCTTCAAAGTTTTTTAGATATTAGGATCTGATTCTTTGAAATGCTAGAAACCTATCCATATTACAGTAGAGGACATTGATATTCAAATTATTGAACCCAAATCAATGCAGAAAAAAGTTTTAAAAATAAAACTAGTTATTTTGTTAAGTCAGATGTGTGTGACATGACCTAATTTCAAGTGTATAGTATAGGAAAGATGGTTAAAAATAGTACTTTGAGTTTTCCATATTTAAATACTTAAATTCCAAACCAAGTTTTCTTCTCATTTTGCTCTTAAAATTTGTGAAAGACTCCAGATTTGAGGAAATTAAAACATTAAAGTGAAAAAGTAAAAACTGTAAGTGACTTAAATTGTTGTGTGAGGTGGTGAATGAAATGATTAATCTTTAGCATTAGTCAATATGGATATGGATTAATGTTTTCCTAAAAACTTCACTAATCATTAATGAATTTAAAAATATAAAATCTTGAAAAGCATATATCTAGTACCTGTAAAAACCCCATAATTTTATCATAGACTCTTTTATATTTCTTTTTTTATATTTCTTAATCACATCTTATTATTTAAATCTATTTGTTAATTTATTTACAATTTTCATTTTATTTTTGATATTTTTTTCTTGTGATAATTCTTGTTCTTTTTGGGAACAGGGAGATGATATTTTTGTTTTCTATGCTTTCATATTTTTTCTGACTAAACCTTTGAATTAATCTTACTTTTTAAAGTATACTGAAGCTTTAGATAATTTTTTGAGACAGTATCTCAATTTGAAGTTCAGGCTAGCCTTGATCTCATTAGATAGCCTGGGATGGCCTTGAACTCAAGGCGATCCTCCTGTCTCAATCTCCTGAGTGCTCTAAGTAATTATCTTTACAAGTAACCCTGTATCATATTTACAACTATATTTGGACATATAGACAAATGTCTTTGATATTTTTTGACAGAAATAAATGAAGAAGGGCCAAGATTAGAAGTTATCATTTTTTTCATGGTTTTATCTTTTCAGAATTTATTTCAGTAGCATATTTTGGATATTAGAGTACAATTGGAAAGGAAGAGCCTTCTAAACAGGTCTAAGTGGGTAGGAGGCTTTCACTAAGCATTACTTTTTCAAGTTTAATGATTGTTTTTATGCATTATTTCTAATACAGGTGACAAAATCTAAAAAATGTAGATTAGGCTGGGACTAACTGGAGACTCAGGTTATTTCTTCCCCTCATCCAGGATGCACAGTTAGTCTTTTTTTGTTACTGTTGTTTTCCCTAAATTTTGATCTCCGTTTAACTGATAATTCTGCCTTAAATCACAGAAGTCCCAAAATTCTCAAGCTTCCAAATCTTATTTATAGTTCATTTTTGTTGTTGTTCCTGGCAGAACTTTCCTTTTCCTCACTTTTAATAGTCACGGTTATTTTATGATTCCTGTGGTTTTAGATCATTGAGCATCTTCCTTTGAAAGAATTTCCTTTATCTTTAAAATACTTCTTTTCAGTTATTCAATTGAGCCTCCTTTAGGCTGTCATATGTTCCTTACATAAATTTCTTAATGGCTTATATCTTATAAATGAATGAGTTGAGGCACAGATGATATTCCAAACTGTGATGATTTGATATACTGAGTCAGAGAAAGGTGTAGAACTGAGGTCTGTCTAACCCTGTACCCCTGTCTCCATCAGTCGCATATTTATCCATTCATCTGTTAATGGGCATTTGAATTATTTCCAAGATGTAACTATTACAAACTGTGTTGCTATGAACTTGAGTATGCATATATTGTTGTGGTATGATACTTTTAATTCTTTTGGAAAGATACCAAGAAGGGGAATAGCTAGGTGAAATGGAACGTCTAACTTTTAGTTTCTTAAGAAATCTCCACACTCATTCGCACAGTAATCACACCAGTCCACCAACAGTGGAGAAGGTTGCTTTTTCCACACAGCCTCACCAGCATTTGTTGTTATTAGTTGATTTCTTGATAATAGTCATTCGTTCCAGAGTGTGATGGAATCTTGGTATTATTTTAATTTGCATCTGTGTAATAACTAATGGTGCTGAGCATTTTTTCATATATTTATTTTCCCATTTGTACTATTTCATCTGAGAAGTATGTATTCTTAGATCCCCAATTTTAGATTGGGTCTTTAAATTTGGGGGATGTGTTGTTTTTGAGTTCATTATATATTTTAAATATTAGTCCTTTGTCTAAGGAATAGAAGGCAAAGATGTTTTCTCAGTTTGTGGGTTTTCTTTTAATGACTTTGTGGGTGATTTTTTTTTTT